>NQII01006919.1:0-107173 GCA_002778355.1 Clitarchus hookeri | reverse complement strand
GGTTTGCCACTGCACCACCTCGCTCAGTCGCAATACCAGAAAGAATAAAAACGGTGGCACACCGACCGGATTCCAGTATAATTTTCACTCGGCAATAATGCGACAGTAAAGAGGTGCAATGAAAAAATGTTTTGTTGAATCAAACAAAGTTTGTTTGGCTCAACCAAATTAATTGTACGTACAGTCCTAGCAAGCTCAGCTGAAGTGACTACTGATGAAATTAGAATGTTTTAAAAATACATACATTTCAAATACTGGACAACGTGTGCAAATAAATATTTCAAGTTTTACAGCTTCATTTTTTAGTATCTGGTTGAACTTGTTTTATTGCGCTGTTTATACAGTTATTAAGAATCAATATTTGCACAATCAGTCACTTTTACTATCATAATTAGTCATAAATAAAACACCCGAGCTGTATATTCGAACGAAGGCAGAGTGACCGAAGAAATAAATACATTTGATTCAACAAAAATATTTCGCTAACAGCTTAATTTCTTTTGGCCAAACACAGAGGTTGTGTTTATGCAAACGCGTGGGTCTATTTGGTTATATTTGAAAAATACGTTTTTGTTTCTTTTCAAGTGATGTCTACTCAACACAATATTTCCTTGAGGCGACTGAATATATTGTTTGACTCTCTACAAACAAATAATTTGTTGACTGTTCTCTCAGTGTGCAGAATGAGTTTATGAACGTACACCTGAACAAAGATTACATTAGAAACTAAAGTATCAACATGAAACAGTGGTTCGTCCTAAACTAAATAACAGCAGTGCCTCCGCTGCCGGCGTCGCGCCGACTTGCTGGAGTAAACTAAATTAAAAACATTTAGCATCCACTGCGAGAGGCGCAGAACTGGAGTGGTCCAAGAAAGAGGGAAAGGAGTCACGGGGTTGCTGGAAGCACCTGAGCATGTCTGGAATCTCAGGCATGAGATTCCGAAGTCACTGGCTCTCCCGTAATACGTTTAGCATCCGCTAGGAGCCGTGATTGAATAAAGTGTGGGTAGGGGGAAATGTTGGGAAACGACAGGATGCAGTAAATAACACGACATGCGAAAACCGAGCTTCCTTTTTGTGTTAAAGCTCGCGGTGGAAGGAAGTCTCGCAATATGCTAGGCCGTGTTCTGTCTCCTGCATCAATGCAAGAAACGTGGATAATCGCGGAACATTGTTCCGTTACGTAATGCGTGCATGGCTGTTCAGGGGTAAAAAGCAGCTACCTTGCACTGGTTTAAACATGTTGGTTGGAAACAGAAATAAGTAACGCATGACCTGTATACAAAATTGAAACAACTTTATCTTAGTGCGCGCAATTTACCGTTGTTGCCTGAAACTACCACACAAATTATACTGATCTTCTAAGTAAACACACTACATTCCTAATCTGAAATTCAGCACGTTTCTAGAAACAATTAGCGCCAACATGGCGTCTACATGACGAATTCGTATTCCAGATCTGATGCAATTGATGCGCAAGACCGACCGGTAGAGGAGTGAAGTAGAGTTACACCGATATGTCAGGCCGAGAGGAACGAAACAAGTTAGCGCATAGTGAGAGATGTGTGGGGTAACGGAATACGACGTTAATGCCGACCGTTTTCAAGACGTAAATGCCTTTGTCCGATTCGAAGCAATGAAGTAGTAAGACGAATGGGAAATATAGCGCCTCCTTCATATATTATATCGTCGCGACGGTATAAATTAAGCGGCACCTTGGTACGACTCCGAGTACTCTGGCCATTGTAACAACGGTTAAACCTCCGCAAGCTCGGACAGAAATTGAAAAGTTATGGATTGAAGTAGTGAATTGTGGCAATTCTCAGCGACTGACTTGAAAATTCGGTAAAAGGTGGAATAGTACTTGAGCAGGACAACGAATTTCTGATTACATTAGCCCATTATAATATTTTTATACATGCCCCTTAAGCGTCATGTAACACCGGAAAATAACAGAAATTCCCGACACACTTCACGTAAGCTGAAGTGTGCAGCGATTTACGTGTTTCCAATATGAAAAATGGATTGATTATCACAAAAATTTAGTTCAATGCTCAGTATGATTGCGTTTTGTACTCTGTAATCGTCAACAGTGGTATTTTGTCTATCAAAGCAGTGTGGTAAAAAAGAGTTTTCTTTAGTTTCAATGCAGTAGCTGTAGTTCGGCCAGCATACTGAACATACGCACCTTCAAAAATTTCAATTTCTCAACTGATACTTCTTATTCATGCTACTATCGTGATATTTGCGGTCCACGCGGCTATGATATTATTTAAACTTGTTAAGTAAGCAGTTTTGGTTAACCTTCTGAGAACCATAAGCCAGTAATGTCGTGGAGAAACAGAAAACATCATTGAGATGACGATATCCAAAAGGATTATGTAGGTGCTTATGTGGATATAAAAATTGTGTACCTGTTATTTAGAACTAAGTGAGTTCTGTTTTTGTAGCCAATCCTATGACGATAAAATGTTGTAAATAGTTTCGTGATCTACAGACTACGAATAAAAAATAACGCTTTGAGCTACGTTTCTGACCACCTCTTAGGCAGTCGCGATTGAATTAATCGAATACGTTCCAACGTGTTTGACGGATTTTTAAGGCATTTAACCGGAAACTAAATACTACCTGACAAATCCGACTCAAACTTCCAGTTATTTAGTTTTGTGGACACACGCCGGAGTTGCATAAGAACTTGACTTTTGGGTTCCTTCTGCATATAAAATAATAAACTGTATTTTAAAAATTCATCGTGGTATCATTAGCTGTATTTATCAACTCTCAAAAATAATTTATGATTTGACTGGAAGAAATGTCTTAGTAAGAAAATCACATTCTTAGATATCGGCAGGTAAAAGTTTTGGAGACGCATTGTTTGCAACAAACATCATAATTCATATTAGTGTGTAACGAAATTTCAAATAGTTTCCATTTTAAAACACAGTTCACCGTATTGCATATTGTTGTGTTGTAGTGCTATTTTACATATATAATCCACCAAAATTTTATAGGATTTAGAAATGTATTGCTATGAGTTATAGTTTAGGTATTCTGTTAACTTAAATTTTGTAATAGGGCCAAGTTTTAAGATTGCATTGCTTTTACGGCTAGAAGGATGAATTTATGTAAATATGAGCAGCAGCAAACCAATATTATTTATATAGATATCTTAAAATTAGGTTATATTACATTACTAGGTTAGTCTGTAAAGTCATTTATTAACACTGTGATATAATCACGTATCATTATGTAAAGCATACAGCATAAAATCTAACTATTGTGCACTATCCAGTCAAATTCCTCTTAAAGGCACCATCTACTTGGAGCTTTTTAGCGAGTTTGAGGCTCAGAAGCAAGCTAGCGATAAGGACGACACTGATACGCGCGCCCAGTGCCCCATCGCTCCAACGTACAAGGGGCTCAATTGGCGTGCAGTGTTTCCGTCGTACTGCGTGTACCTGTGGGACTTTCAGTGGTGATATTATTTTGTTGGTGGAGAGTCTGAAGCAAAGTTCAGTGCAGGTCCCTGCAATAGTTTCGCATCTTACCGACCATTATATTATGAGATACAGGCAAGTGAAAAAGTCGTTTTTAGCTATGTTGGAGGACTCGGGAACAGCATTTATAATGTACATTATGTATTGAGAATATTATGCGTACCTGGTCTGAAGTGTTTCTTTTTTTCGTATATCGGTATCATCGGGACACGTTTAATGGTTCTTAAAAAAAAGCGCGGCTTTCAAACACACTGCAATGTAATCCAAACGCCAAGGAGGCGGTGCCATTAATGCCTAAATTGTTCACTAAAAAATATTTTAATTTAAAACCACCACCAGAATTTAAGTTTAAAGTTCAAATAGATTTAGTTTGCACATTAAGGTACATGAACTCTACTCTCTGGCTGAGTTAGCAATTTATATAATCTAAAGTTTATTATTCATTATCTTAACTTTGTTGAGAAGTTTAAAGTAATATTTGTACTTAATAGAATACAAGAAAAAAAATGTAAATATTAACTTGCGTTATTTTCTAACAAGTGTTTTTATATATACGTATTAGCATATAAGGCAGGTTAATAACGTAGAACACGGGGAATTACTTTGTTTATTTTTGGCCACATTTTTAATGCAGTCAAGTCAGGGTGACATCTCATTTCCATTGGGCATGTTTGACCAAACATTACCTGCCATTTGGGGGAATCTCTGCCGATTTTCAAATATGGGGAACGTGGTGGCGTTGCCGTTGGCATGTGAGTTTTCTCGGGGTACTTCAGTTTTTCCCACCCTTGCATTCTGTTGCTACTCTATTTTATATCCTGCAGCAATTTTTAAAGCACTCTACAATTCTATAAACTGTTTCCTACTACCCTGCACTCTAATTCGGGAAGTAGCATTTTTGATCCCGATCGAAAGCGTTAAGGGTGGAATTTCCGGTCTTAGTTTCAGGAAAGTGGCAATACTGGTCCTTAATGTGTTGCTATCTATTTTCCCCTTCACTATTTTAAGCTTGTTTTCTACCCAATTGTGCGTTACCTACCGCGTCTGTTTACTTACCCTACGAAAAAAGAGTTCACCGGGTATAAATACAACAGGATAAAATTAATTCCGCTATAAATTCCAGTCGTCAACTAACACGCTAAATTAATTTACTAAACCAAACTCAACACCTTGGATGTCATAGTTCAGTGATTTTTCCCATTGTTTCATCATTAGTTCGATATTACACTCACTTATGTTACTGTGTTTAATCAAATATAAATATTAGAAAAAAAAATTATTTCTATGGACAAAATTGTATACTTTGTAGCTATTTCTCGATAAGATATATAAGGCCCTTATAATGAAATAATATTCCCATTCTTAATTATGATGTTGACACGGCACAGCGTTCATGTACGTATTATTTTCCCGCGAGGTTTAGGTCAGATTCCAACGTATCCTGGAACTTTTCTTGTAACTCTTCAGGCTGATAACGAGGTGCATTGTTCGCGTGACATTTCCTTTACGCTTCCCTCATTATGTCACTGAAGTTATCAGATATCCCACTGTGTTTCCTTGAAGGCATCATATCGGGTTTCATAGCTGGCTTGTAACTCGCCTCGTCTTTCTGGTGATGGACAGCTCTACAAAAATTATTTAGCAAAAAATTATAATATGCGCAACGTTATTTCTTAGCCGTGCACTATCCGTAGTTATGTGTTTTTGTTAAAAACAGTTAGAAATTTTCATTGAATAATGATGCCTGTGACGAAATGAAATTATGTTCATGTTGTCAGGTTTGCACGGATACTGTTTTCGAATTTTAACTGTAGTATCATTCCCTGCTTTATAGATCGTTACTTATATATTATTTCAATGAAGAAAAAAGAAGAAACCGCCAGTGAAGGCCGAGTCAGAAACCTATCAGTTTGTTTTAGAGAAGAACTCTTAAACACAAGAACCTGTCGTAAGGTTGATATTATAAAGAATAATACGTGAAAATAAGAGCTTTACTTCGTCATTCGTTGACCAGGGGAAAACATTTGGTATTTTTCCTTGGTATGAAATGTTCTAAGTCCTTAAAGAGATTGGAATAAAATGCAGAGCGAGTAGAATTATCTACGAGTTGTGCAGAAAAGAAACTACTGTAATAAAAGTGGGAGTACTTGGAAGAAAGGCAGCCATCCAGAAAAAGTGAGGGGGGAGGGTTGCAGTTTTACTTTTTAATTTGCACATAATGCAAGCAATGAGGGAAATGAAAGGGCAGTTTGGAGCACGAGTAACAATAAAAGAAGAAAAATATTTTACCTAAAAAAGCGTCTTTTTTGGTACCGTAGAATTGGGAGAATCAGCAAAATGTCAGCAAATATGCTAAACGTTATGGAAAATTCCTGAGTAAAACGTTTAAGTAAATAAATACCAAGAAATGGTATGGAAATGTAGTCGAAAAAAGTATTGGACAAATCTATGAATAAAAAATTACTAAGCCAAAAGTGAATCGAAGTCAAATATTGCTACAAGGAAATATAAAATTACATGTTGTAACANGCCAAAAGTGAATCGAAGTCAAATATTGCTACAAGGAAATATAAAATTACATGTTGTAACAAAAGCAAGAAAGATAAAAGAAGAAGAGCTTTGTATACGAGAGAACATTATTAATATTTAATACTGACGTTGCCATTTGAAAAGAACACGTAAATGTTTGCATTTTATGGGACTGTAACAGCAATTTGAAGAATATGGAATTTTGTACTCTGTTGTTAGAAGCGCTGATAATCACATGGCGAGATCCAGAAGAACTGAAACTTACTGGANTATGGAATTTTGTACTCTGTTGTTAGAAGCGCTGATAATCACATGGCGAGATCCAGAAGAACTGAAACTTACTGGAGAAGGGAAATCATTGCATGAAACCCAGACTCGAGACACTGGACTATTATAAACAGACGCACCTCTACAAGAATCTCAAGTACTACGCGTGTTGCTCACCTGCCAGCAATCAGGATCTTGTTGCAATAATGTTACGCGTGGATTCATCGAAAACAGAGACGCTTCCTAACNCTCACCTGCCAGCAATCAGGATCTTGTTGCAATAATGTTACGCGTGGATTCATCGAAAACAGAGACGCTTCCTAACCTACCCTAATTCTAAGTCTTAAGACTGTTTCCTGGTTATGTGAGCAGCGAGAATTTGTTATAGGGAAATACATGTCAATGAAATTCAGTTTTCTGGCGTTCCTGTTAAAGATACCTATTATACCACCAGGAACCTTTTTTTAGCGTAAAATTACGCTCTTCTTTGCTATCAAAGCCTTTTGTAGCCTGTTTTCTGAAAAAAAAAAAACAGAATAGTTAATAATTAAATTAAAAATTACTGAAAAACAAATTGTTATATTTGCCTCGATACAGAGATTGATAATATAATTTCTCACACTTAGGTATTTGTTTCAAGATTATGTATTCAAAATTGACTTTAAAAAGCCGAATNCTTGATAATATAATTTCTCACACTTAGGTATTTGTTTCAAGATTATGTATTCAAAATTGACTTTAAAAAGCCGAATTTCATTTTTCCCTGTACCAAATTCTCACTGCTTTCAAACCAGGCAACAGTCTTAGTCTAAGTGTGCGTCCGAGGTAAAGACTGTTCACGGTAATGTGAGCACTTTTGAAATCCCTGCTTATTTTATACTTTCAGCCTGTTGTGTATCCTTCCACCGTGTCTGAAATGTAAACACTGCCATGTCGCGTATGTTTAATCAGTTTTCCAGAAGTTCGCTGTATTTATTTACGTTACAATGAAATATGTGATTATTTTTTGAAGTTTTCACTTTAAATACATATTTTCGAAAGGTGATGTTGTGATTTGTACTATTTAAAACGGTATGACATTTTGAAAATATTTTTGTTTATGCTGTCTTGAGAGTCGCCGAAGAGTATAGCATTTTTTTCTCATTTCACCTCATGTCAGCGCGCTATTAAGAACATTCCTAGTTAAATGCGTGCAAGGTTCGAATTTACGCCCGTCATAGGAATGAAATTCTCCGATATAATGATATTTTGTCCAACATTTACGGCAAGCAACATGTTTTAAATCACCATTAAAAGATACGAGAATAATTTTAATATCACTTACGGCCTGTACTAAGGAAAACGTCGAGCTTAAATGCTTTTAAATAACAGATTATTTTATGTAGAATATTTAAAAATACTGTTCTCCCGCTACATACATTACAATCGTGACAATATTTGCCGACGTATCAAAATTATTACAGATAACAGTGTGCTNTGTTCTCCCGCTACATACATTACAATCGTGACAATATTTGCCGACGTATCAAAATTATTACAGATAACAGTGTGCTACTTAAAGCACAACTAACTCTCAAATTAATAATATCGTGCACATATAACAATATGTATTAGCAAATAGCTGGTTTTGCTATGATGACATTACGAATACCGAAAATAGTTGTCACAAGAGCTCGGTGGTTGACCCAAATTTTAATGCACACTTAGTCCAGATTAATTTTTGTTTATACAGTATCTAACGACGTACAAATTTCGACCAACCTTTCTTACGAGAAAATTTTTTTTATGTTGTGATATAAAAATGACTATAGCGATGTGAACGCAGTTTCGTCGAAAGGTTAACATGACAATACATAATCGTTCCCAGCATATTTAACGGAATTGCATTCACGCATCCAATGCAGAATTCAATTTTTATTACTGAAATTGAAGTTATCAGTGGCAGCCCGGAATGCTCAGTGTTTTGTTTAGCCGTGGCAAATTACAAGGTTCAACAAAACGTCAAGGAACTGTGTAAGCATATTAAAAGTAGAGGAGAGATGTTTCACGTGTAATATAAGGCAATTTTATCGTACAGTTATTTGTTAAAAACGAATTAAAATACGTACCGAGTTATTGACTCTTGAACACTGTTCTCGACAGTCACCTAAATAATAACTCACATCCAAGCTCCAGAATTGGTACACAACATCGCAAATGTAATTAAATATAATCGACCTAAGTTTCTTCTAGTTTTAAGTTAATATAACCAAATTTTAGTACTTGAAGATGTACTGACCAGGTCAGTATATTACGTGAAATGTTAGACTTTCCGTGACTAGAAACAACGTTCTAAGACAGCAGAAAGGAATTAAAAATGTATAACTACAGTGACAACATTATTTATAGTGTAAATGGAACTTTTATATTTGAGGTTACGAGCCGACATATAAATTACGTTGCAGTGTAGGCACTTACAAAAACTATGCAAGTAACGGTACAGGAACAGCCACATAAATTTACGGAATTCAGAGCATTTGAACATGGGAATGGGAAAGACGTAAAAAATAACAAACAAAGCAATGGAAACGATGTGTCGGCTAAGTGATGTTATACATTTGTTAGATATACAAATGTGTTGTTATTAGGCTATTTGTATTCATATGTTCGCAAAACGAAAGGAAAAAGATGAATTTCAGGAGCCGTTAATGCTTAATACTGTGTCCAGTAAGACGTTACGATCTGGGACTACTTCTAATTCCCTGCCAACTTTACTATGAGTATGGCGGTCGACGCTCACGTGAAACTGTATGCAGTTATACGGACAGTGATTTTTTCAAAGGTTGATTTCTGGAGTGCTGACTTAATTGTGAACCACCTTTACGGACGGAAGCTAAGTGCGTTTCAGAGCTAAGACCCATTCGCCTACACGGGAGAAAATTCGTGCAAGGAGGAATGCATCGCGGCGGCGAGGGATTAGTCAAACATGGCCGCGTTTGGTGCCATTACTATCTCCATGAGTGTACCTTTTGCTAAACTGTAATTGAGAAGAGAAAAGAAGAAACTGGCTTAAACACCGCAAAGCCTCTCGACAGGAAATAGTTCAACATTGTTAAATGCATTAATATAAAATGCTACAGGAGACATAGGTTGGAACCATGTTCTTTATTAGTTGGTGGAGAACGTTGAATTAAACATTTCAGGTACACATTACTGAAACTATTTATTTTGCATTCTGGTTGTTTAATTCATATAATTGTATGAGTTAAAAAGTTTGTTAAATATTTACTTTTCCAGTAGTTTCACGGGTTCACTTGGCCGACGCATAAATAAAGTGATGAGGTTCATGGCAATGTTAATTTTGCGTATTGTGTAAGAATACGCATTGTAAATACAATTAGATCTTCAGCAGGGCTTTCGAAAGTGCTACAGGAGAAATAAGAAGGAACCATGTTAAAGCACGGAACTACTAACCCTCCGTCATTACCAACTTTACTGAGCTTATGCAACTCAGTGTGCCCGTTGAAATACATGCCGGTACAAGCAGTCACATTTTTAAAGGTTGCTACCCACTTATAAAGGTAATTATTTTATTTTTTGTTGAAACCAACCAGTTATCCGTTGTGTCAAGTGGACGGCGAGTTCCTTCTAGAAGTTAGTTTTTAGCTTAGGGATTCGCCAATTATTTTACAGTGGTTTTCTTTTAATATCGTTCTCGCCAGCACTCGCTCTGTTTTTTATCTTGTGAGGGCTCTGTGATTTTGAAATATCAACAAGAAGTAAGAAAAAAGTTGCTACCCATCAAACGGATCGTTCTTTTAAAATTGCGATCGTTCTTTTAAAATTGCTTAATCTTTTTCAACTAAATGATATTTCAAACAGGATTGTTGTATTGTCGTCTTAAGGGCTTTTAAGAGTTTTAAATTATTTTCTCAATTTCTACATATTAATCCTAATTCTTTGCAATATGAAATAATGGCGTGTAATCAGAATGAGCATGGAGGAAATTTACTTTTCAAAATTAACAACATGAGCTACAGGAATTTTAAATTTATTATCGTTTTCGTATAAATTTCAAAAATGATAAAATTTATACGTTTGGCAATTCAAAACAACTATTAATGTTACTAGAATTCCACGAATACTATTTCTTATAAATTTGTTATGTAGTTTGCATATATTTGAATTTTAACTTTTGGCGCTGAATTTAAAGTTCAAATTGAAAAAACCTTACAGCAGGTGAAAAAAAGTCCGATTCAAATTAAATTGCAACTTGCCACTCCTGTCACTTCAACATACACTTTAGTTGGAATCAAACATTCCCCTAAAATAACTTTTTCAAATTTGTACGATAGTTCTAATGTATAATATATAGGGTAGCAAAACGATTTTTATTAATTGAATGTAATTTTTTTAATGTTTTAGTACTTTTATCAAGTTATAGAATTCTGGTCACGAAACTGATAACAGGAATTATCGAAAATTGTTATCAAGAATGGTAGCATTTGGAGCGTGGTTTTCCCTCTCCACTAGGCCAGTGAAAATGGTTGCTCTTCTCCGGTATTGCTGTAAAATACAGTTCGTATTTTAAAGTGGTCTCTGTGACGTTCGAGCAAGTGTTGCACGGAGCTCGTAAAGCGACAGGTACACGGAGAAGGACGAATCCATCACAGCACAGCGAGTTTTTAGCAGCAGGCAGAAGGGCGGGCGCAGGTGTAACACAGCGCGTCACGGGCGGTATGAATAATTCCCGGCGCGGCCGCCAGGTGCGCTCGTTACCCGTCACGCACCGCCGCGGCGGCGAGGCGGGGGATCTAGACGAGTTGGCCGCTCGCGCCGCCCGCAGGCCCTCGTAACTCAAATAAGGAAAACGAATCCATATCAAAGATACCCGAAGTCAACGTTATACGGTATTACAACTATGGCATTTAAAAAATTGTTCTACATTTGAACAGAATATTCATTGCAGTACACGCGTATCGCTTAAGGGGATTATGTAGCCGAGCGTTCAAGGTCAAGAAGCGAGGAAGCGATACGGGAGACACTACAACGCACTCCATGCGCCTCACTGCTCGTACGAGCAAGGCGTGCAGTGTTTCCGTCAAAATGCTGTACTGTGTAAATTTGATCTGTAACAGTGGGACTTTATTACACGCGATGGTAGCCCACAGATAAAACTACGTTCGTAAAACAGTACATTTTTCTTACCTCACTTAAGGAAACTGCATAAGCTAGCTTTAAATATGCGATATTTAACCATTTCCACTATTTTTTAAGTTATACTTATTTTGGCGCGTTGAGTGTAAAAGTTTAGTGTGCACCAGAAGTTGCCGCGCACAGTGTAATGAAAATCGACAGTGAACGTGATAGGCGTATGACCTAACGTGCATGCGCGTATCGTCCAGTTGTAAACAGACGCAAGGTACACAACATAGCACGTGATTATATTTAAAACTACAGAAAATAAGTTCATGTAATAAGCAAATTGAAAAACATTTCATTTATATTAGTAATTCTTTGTGAATATATATATCTTATTAATTTGTTTTACTTACATTGTGCAGNAAAAACATTTCATTTATATTAGTAATTCTTTGTGAATATATATATCTTATTAATTTGTTTTACTTACATTGTGCAGCGAAAAATTTGTTAGTGACAAAAATTGTATGATAAAACTTTTAAAGTGTTTTCAAGCATTTGAGGTTAATTTTTGTAAGTATTATTCTATTAAGTTATACCTCGTTTGGCGCGTGGAGGGTAAATTTTAGTGTGCAACGGAAGTGTTCATAACGTTTCTACAAGACAATTTGTATCATATTTCAGTTATCACAAACCGCTTGTAAGTCATATGCCCATTCAATCACCATCAGAAGAACCAATGCAAATATATAAATTTCATTTAAATATGTTTGAGTTAATTTTATATGACAATAAATATTTTAATATTTTTTAAACTGTATAAAAAAATTTTATTTTAATTTAATTATGTTTTTAATTAAACCTTTATCAATTATATTTAATGTCTTTATTCGGTAATTTTATAGTTTTTCCTACTTACATAAATTATTAGCGTACGTAATAAAATGTAATTTTAGTCACGCCAAAGAAGCATAACTTCTAACGCGCGTACATAAGTCCTAGCGCCCATTTTTTTTCACCATGAATATACTTTACATGATAAAAGTAAAAATATGGGGACATAGGTAATTTTTAATTTTTTTTTTTTACCTTTTTTTGGCAAAAAAAGGTATTTCCNTTTTTTTTTTACCTTTTTTTGTCAAAAAAAGGTATTTCCAGAACATTTATTTACCGAGAAACGCGTATTAGCGCAAAAAACGATTTCACATAAATGTTATCAGTACTTATTCCTCTTAAATATATAATAAACGATTGTAGTATATTTCTGGTTTTTTCGCACTTTTGGAATCAGACCTTTGCGAAATCACACCATGTAGGACGTGTTTGGTTCTATTCTAAATATGTCATGTACCAAAATCATTTTGTACTTGTGTTAGCGCAAAAGTATCTTATTTTTGGTGAAATAGGAAATGTGCTTACATTTAACCCATTAATAACAATATTTATTTTATATTTTATATTAATAATAATAGTGAGATATATGTNAATGTGCTTACATTTAACCCATTAATAACAATATTTATTTTATATTTTATATTAATAATAATAGTGAGATATATGTGTTTTGGTGATGTCTAGTCAGAAATAGTTCTAATGCAAAATACTGTATTATTAAAATGGATGCGCGCAAATACGGTGCGCTCTCCTTTTAGTATAATTTTCTAGAGATAGTTAAGTTTTGTTTTCATGAGGCTGAGGAATAGCCTCGAAGTAGAACTTTGGCATGACTTCAGAAAATTTGGAATTCTCCGTGAATGGATAATATGTATGTAGCTTTGTCTTTAGATATTACAGCCACATGGGCTTGATTAAATATTTTCTTTTTGGTTGTGGAAGCTTAGTACGATTTGTTTGTGTGGCTTCACATCTTTTATTTCATAACCCGTGTTATTTTCATGAATATTCCCAATGGAACTGTCTGTAAATTAGCTTTTCTTCTCTGTGATTTTGATTCTTGTTCTCTGGAATACACTTGTTGTATTAAATAACTGCAGATAAACGTGGTTCGCGAAAAAGTGAGCACTCTTGAAATTAACCTATGAAAAAAAAATTACTGCCAGTAACTGCGTATATTTTAACATAAGAAATGACCGCCTTACTCACAGTTAATTTGGCAGCGAACTATAAGAAGTAGTTCCATTATTCGTTCACGTGATAAATAAAATATNCGCCTTACTCACAGTTAATTTGGCAGCGAACTATAAGAAGTAGTTCCATTATTCGTTCACGTGATAAATAAAATATATTTTAATACGTGTTCTGTGTGAATTTAAATTGTTTGTTAATGATTTCTCTTGTATTACCACGTATTTTATGGACCCAGAAATTCTTGGAATTTCACGTAATATGTCGACATGGAAAAAGTGCTGCTTTGTGCAATTGAAGTCGGTATAAATTTTATACCTCGAATAAACTTGAAGAAACTTCGGATCAGTGTGTTTTGTTATATTTGCGAGATGTGTTGGAGTTGTGAGAGCTTTAAATTAATGTGTGCGTATTGTTTAGTATTTGGGCGATACCCAACTTCGTAGAGTTAATACNGAGTTGTGAGAGCTTTAAATTAATGTGTGCGTATTGTTTAGTATTTGGGCGATACCCAACTTCGTAGAGTTAATACCTCGGCAAGATGTTACTCGTTTAGAAACACAAACGGCACGGAAATGTTTTATACTGCACGTGAAACATTTCTTGAGTGTTGTGAATACTTTAAAACAGTTTTATAAAGTCTGTCGGAAATACTTCATTTTTATGAGCTAATATGTCAAACATTCAGTACTAATTTCCAAGACTATCCTTAAAGTTAAGTCATTTGGAGAAAAATTATATTCTGCAATAAATGCATGGATGCAGTTCTATGAAATACATTGTCATCGTATAGGTATTATGTTTTTAGTATAGTTGTGAAATTACATTCATATATGTGTACGCATTTAAATTTTATAAGCGAAAAGTTATTTTTTTGGTATGCAAAGCTGTAGGCATTAGCAAACATTATTGTTATGTGTTTAAAAACTACGTGGCTAGGCGAATTTTCATAAAACTTGCATCGAGTGACAAATATTTATTTGGAATTATGCTGTAAAAATTTGTATCAATTCTGTTCAGCCATTTATTTTCATGACAATTGTTTTCGTTACGGTACTCGAAAATAGCAATGTCTTGAATTAAAATAATAAATTTTTAAGTATTTACACAATAAAATAAAATTGTATTCGTAAATGTTGTTTAACATATTTCTTAGGTCATTTAACAATTGTATAAGGCACGTTGTTTTCTGTATGAAGGAGTTAAAACACCGTATTATATAAAAGTGTGCCTTTCTATAACGGGTGAACGTTCCGGCTGTAACCCTTTTTAAAGGTAAACTTTTGAAACGTCTTGGCGTGGTTTTTATAAAGGCGAACATAATAAAATCTAATCTTCGGCTATTCTTTTGACGACCAAAATCACAGCCATTTTCTTATGTCCTCGGAAGTGTTGACCATATTTAATGCCATTAATTTACGTCTAAACAGAAAAATAATCGTAAACATCAATCAATATTCTCACACCGATTTTATTAGCTGAAATTAACGTGTACTTATTATAGTGCTAATTTATTTATTACTTTTTGTTGTTTATTTAATTAATATGCAGTGGGTATATGAGCTAGCTGATATAAACACCAGCTAGAAGTCACATGGTAATGTTAATTTTGATATGTACACGAAAAGATGCGCCGCCAATGAGCCGAAAGTAGATATTTAGCAGGTCTTTCAAAAGTGCTCATTTTACCGCGAAAAGCCTTTAAACGCCGCAATCAATACTATTGCCTAGAAAATGTGGGCTAGTTCTAAAAAATATAAGTAATAACTGGCTGGTGACGTTATGCGCCTTGTCTGCCAACATAACCAAGTGAACATTTATAATTTACAATGTGTTTTGAAGTTGCGCGTAAATACTAGTAAATTAACGTCAACAATGACACGCGTTTTTAAAGTACAGTTATTTATGGTAAAAATTACCTAATTTAATTCCAAATTAAGATTCGAATAATACATGCCCATTAACATGTCTTTATAAATAAAAATTATTGACCATTAAGTATACATTACGGTGGAAGTCTTTTTTCGTAAAAGAAAGTGTGGTACAAATTTAGCCATAATCAGTACAAAAGTATCCTAAATGACCATTATGCTGCCAGCGAAATAGGAAATATATTTATACGTTTGAACTTCTTCCTGAGAGTTTTGAAGATTTAAATTCGTGGACACCGAAATTATTATTTGGAAGTTTTATGCGTGAATAAGAACCAGTCTAACGGTAATGAAATAATAACCTTGACAATTTTACAACGTTATACTATCCGCGCATGTATGCCAATAATTGGGTCTACTGTTATGTAAATTTTTACACCTGGCGATAGAATACATGGTAGGCTGAAATAACAACCATGAATCGCAGTTATAATGTATTAGTAGCGAGTAATATATTCCTTAGATCTATATCGCGTTAAAATTGTTGTGGGTATGTATGTACATGTACTTATGAATATATGTATACATATAGAAATGTATTTAATGTACTGTATATTCATGAATTTAGATATACATAGGCATATGTATGGGTATTTATGTATATGTATGGATTTGTGTGTATGCCTATGTAGGTATATTTATGCGTATATATAATGCATGTATATATATATATGAGTGTATGCAAGTATGAATCTACGTACTGTAAGCACTACTGCTGCTGGTGACTCTCTCCCCCCCCNTTCCTCAACGACAAGATGACAGCTCGTGGGCCGACCATACGGCGCTCCCAATGGCAGCTGGTATTAGCGACGACCCGGCTGTATACTAACTGTTACAAAAACATTTAGCGCTCATCGGCCAACGTGTAACTGATGTTACGGAAACCAATTTTATTAGCACGGCATTCAGGCTGCGGGCATGCTGCGCGCGCAGCTATATCTCCCCTCGCCGGCCCCAACACCCTCCGCGTAAATGCACCTGCCGGGACTTGTGGCGCTAACAGAATGTACTGTATTGTAACACATGGAATTTTAATTACTATTGCAATTATTTTATTGATCTAGGTTTATGATAACGGACGTATATAATTTGAGAGTATAAATATGCTTAACTAACCTGCAAACGATAATTGAATGCCAAACGAATTATTTCATTAATTTACATTGTTATTCAGGTAGGTTATAATTTTATCAGCCAGCTGAACTGTCAGTTTCGTATGTTTACACTTAATAGAACGGACATTTTGTTAAAATCAGAACTGGTAAAGAATTTAATTTCTCCTTGAGAGAGAAAGTTGTCAACATTTTGTAATGTCCGAATATTTTATGTCATAAATGTGTGAGGCGATACTAGCTAGCCTATGAGAGAATTTGTTTATTTTAAAATAAGATTGTTGAAAATTTTTACTTTTTCTGAGAACGTTTGAAATTGTTATAGGAATATTTAAGCCATATTGGATTCTTTGCTAAGGCTGTGGTGATCTGAGGTAATCAAACGGCTAGGAATTTGCATTAATTTATTGATACACGAGTTCGAATAGATACAAAACCAGGCAAGTATGATTGCAATAACACGTGATAATATTTCCAAGCAAAGAAGAGGCCTGAGTTCGGACGAAACCATGTTAAATATTAGTTATTGCCTTCCGCGATCTTATAAATTGGATATGCGAGGACTGTATTTACGCACATATAAGCCCGTGAGCCAAACATTTAGCGAAGAGCTCGACGTAGAAGAGGAACTACTACAGCTGCGGGAAATGTCTACAATTAAATTTTTACGTGACTACTTCGGCTAGCTGCTCTCTACGGTGACCAACATTTTAATTCTCAGACAAGCGTGCAGCTCTTGTTAATTAACATGTTATTCTTCACCACAATTATATATTTTAATTTTTTAAATCAGTTTTCATAGATTTTTAGCCACGAAGCCCCTGTGCGGAAGAGACATGCTCTTTAATATATTTTCCAGGCTCAGACATAAATGTTCCTTAGCTTGTGTCGGCCGTAATATCTATAATTAGAGAGTTGTGAATGAGAAGTTTTTATCATGTTCAAATAACTAGGTAATTGAAAGTATAATTTGCAATGCCCAGTTCTATTTTAATTTCTAATCTTGCCACTCATCATAACATATCTAAACTTTGCTTCTTACATCCTATTAAAATTTTTAAATAATCAGAGCTGCCTTTGTTCTCATTTGCCGTAGTTAATCTGTAGTTATGTGTTGAATTGTTCTGTTTAGCATGTTGTCTTGCATTCGGTGACAAGTTTTGGTATCTGCCTGGTGGTACTACACAAATTATATTTGATAAATGTTATTGGTGGGTACATATCTGTTGGGTTGCTCTTCTCCAAATATGTTCTGCAGTATAAGCGGGGCAATAAACACTCGCACCATCTATTAAAAATTTTGTATGTTAAATTACATACTACATTACAGTATTTACGGTATATTCGCGGCATCCTCACTCTTTTCGATTCAAACCTTTGAGAAATTACCCCATGTATTATGTGTTTGGTTGTTTCCTAAACATGTTATGTAGCAAAAACCTTTCATACTTTTGTTAATATAAAATTATCGCATTGTTGGTTAAATTAATCGTTGACTNATGTTATGTAGCAAAAACCTTTCATACTTTTGTTAATATAAAATTATCGCATTGTTGGTTAAATTAATCGTTGACTTATATTTTACAAATAAATTATTTTTCATTCAGTATTCATACGATCTAAATAGAGATAGGATACGTGTGTTGATAATGCATAGTAAAAAATAGTTCTCATGAAAGATATAATTAAACTGGGTGCGCATAAATATGGTGAGTTGTCCCTTACGTGTAATTTTTCTTAGAGTTAGTTAAGCTTTGTTTGCATGAGGCAAAGGGATAGACTGAAAGTAGGACCTTAGCAGGGCTTCAGAAAAAATTGAAGTAACTATGAATGGACTATAATTATATTCTTGTCACGAAGTACTAGCGCATGGAAAAACCTTACACAGTGCTTGCGAATTGATGTATACTGAGAATTGCTGTCATTTTTTAGGAAATGACGTCGACGCATTGCTCACAGAACTGCTGAAGATGACGGGAACCCCTTTGTGGACTCCAAACAGTTTGATTAAAGATCCGATGGAAGTAACTACACGCCCATTTGAGTTGGGATATGACCAGTATCCCTTTTTGTTAACGTTTGTGTGTCTAAGTTTATTCTGTGACAAGAGTTTCTTTTAGTAACGCTGNATGACCAGTATCCCTTTTTGTTAACGTTTGTGTGTCTAAGTTTATTCTGTGACAAGAGTTTCTTTTAGTAACGCTGAGAAGGGCCTTTATCGAAGTCTCAGCTGTTGCACTTACATTTATAATTTGTTACTTTTTCTAGTGGTGATCACTATCACGAGGAGATTGACACGCTTATTATTTCTGGTCCAGTCTCCAGCATAGTTCAATTTATGAATTAAAACTCGGAAATCAAGACGTCTGGAGTCAGTTATAGATTCGGACTTTATAGGTCCCGTCCTTTAGCGTGCCCTGTGCACTTCTTACTCTCTGGTTATTTTTGTGGACAAGCATAAGTAATAAGAAAAGTAAAATTAGATATAAAATAAAAGTAAAGCCTATTGCGAGCTACAATATTGAGAAAAAAATTGCACGGATGTTATTAAATGTTTTAGATCTATGTGTATATCGGTTATTAATTGATTAGTACACCACATCTCATTTTCAGGTACCAAAACCTCTAGGCGGCTTGTAAAATAGTTTCTCAATTTGTTTTGCATTCAGGTACTGTGTTTCCTCGTGACAGTCAGGCCAAAATTTAGACTGAAGTCAAAGCCTACCAAAACTAATTCCACCTCCATAATTTTATTAATAAATGACCGTTATATGTAACCAGACAAGTTAAATAAAGGCACTTAGAATGAAGGACTAAAGAAGGTTATTGCCACGCCTCGACGTAAACCAAATGAGATGGCGTCAAAGATGGTTCAGAGACGAAATGCAACGTGGAAGAAAGACGGGCGAACCGAGAGCCTATCTACCGACGGCAACGTCCGCAAAGTTCTACACAATACAAAATACGGCCTCATATCCGTCCTAAAAAGTATAGGAAACGCGATGTCAAGTGACAACTGTGCTAGCCGCGCGTGTACCGACGCCATAATCTTTTAAGCTAACAGCTGCAATTTCCTTTATCTCTTAAAAATAATTTTGATGCAATTCACACAAGACTAGAATTTTTCCTTCTTTGAAAATTTACCTCCANTTTAATTACTATTGCAATTATTTTATTGATCTAGGTTTATGATAACGGACGTATATAATTTGAGAGTATAAATATGTTTAACTAACCTGCAAACGATAATTGAATGCCAAACGAATTATTTCATTAATTTACATTGTTTTTCAGGTAGGTTATAATTTTATCAGCCAGCTGAACTGTCAGTTTCGTTTGTTTACACTTAATAGAACGGACATTTTGTTAAAATCAGAACTGGTAAAGAATTTAATTTCTCCTTGAGAGAGAAAGTTGTCAACATTTTGTAATGTCCGAATATTTTATGTCATAAATGTGTGAGGCGATACTAGCTAGCCTATGAGAGAATTTGTTTATTTTAAAATAAGATTGTTGAAAATTTTTACTTTTTCTGAGAACGTTTGAAATTGTTATAGGAATATTTAAGCCATATTGGATTCTTTGCTAAGGCTGTGGTGATCTGAGGTAATCAAACGGCTAGGAATTTGCATTAATTTATTGATACACGAGTTCGAATAGATACAAAACCAGGCAAGTATGATTGCAATAACACGTGATAATATTTCCAAGCAAAGAAGAGGCCTGAGTTCGGACGAAACCATGTTAAATATTAGTTATTGCCTTCCGCGATCTTATAAATTTGGATATGCGAGGACTGTATTTACGCACATATAAGCCCGTGAGCCAAACATTTAGCGAAGAGCTCGACGTAGAAGAGGAACTACTACAGCTGCGGGAAATGTCCACAATTAAATTTTTACGTGACTACTTCGGCTAGCTGCTCTCTACGGTCACCAACATTTTAATTAACAGACAAGCGTGCAGCTCTTGTTAATTAACATGTTATCCTACACCACAATTATATATTTTAATTTTTTAAATCAGTTTTCATAGATTTTTAGCCACGAAGCCCCTGTGCGGAAGAGACATGCTCTTTAATATATTTTCCACGCTCAGACATAAATGTTCCTTAGCTTGTGTCGGCCGTAATATCTATAATTAGAGAGTTGTGAATGAGAAGTTTTTATCATGTTCAAATAACTAGGTAATTGAAAGTATAATTTGCAATGCCCAGTTCTATTTTAATTTCTAATCTTGCCACTCATCATAACATATCTAAACTTTGCTTCTTACATCCTATTAAAATTTTTAAATAATCAGAGCTGCCTTTGTTCTCATTTGCCGTAGTTAATCTGTAGTTATGTGTTGAATTGTTCTGTTTAGCATGTTGTCTTGCATTCGGTGACAAGTTTTGGTATCTGCCTGGTGGTACTACACAAATTATATTTGATAAATGTTATTGGTGGGTACATATCTGTTGGGTTGCTCTTCTCCAAATATGTTCTGCAGTATAAGCGGGGCAATAAACACTCGCACCATCTATTAAAAATTTTGTATGTTAAATTACATACTACATTACAGTATTTACGGTATATTCGCGGCATCCTCACTCTTTTCGATTCAAACCTTTGAGAAATTACCCCATGTATTATGTGTTTGGTTGTTTCCTAAACATGTTATGTAGCAAAAACCTTTCATACTTTTGTTAATATAAAATTATCGCATTGTTGGTTAAATTAATCGTTGACTTATATTTTACAAATAAATTATTTTTCATTCAGTATTCATACGATCTAAATAGAGATAGGATACGTGTGTTGATAATGCATAGTAAAAAATAGTTCTCATGAAAGATATAATTAAACTGGGTGCGCATAAATATGGTGAGTTGTCCCTTACGTGTAATTTTTCTTAGAGTTAGTTAAGCTTTGTTTGCATGAGGCAAAGGGATAGACTGAAAGTAGGACCTTAGCAGGGCTTCAGAAAAAATTGAAGTAACTATGAATGGACTATAATTATATTCTTGTCACGAAGTACTAGCGCATGGAAAAACCTTACACAGTGCTTGCGAATTGATGTATACTGAGAATTGCTGTCATTTTTTAGGAAATGACGTCGACGCATTGCTCACAGAACTGCTGAAGATGACGGGAACCCCTTTGTGGACTCCAAACAGTTTGATTAAAGATCCGATGGAAGTAACTACACGCCCATTTGAGTTGGGATATGACCAGTATCCCTTTTTGTTAACGTTTGTGTGTCTAAGTTTATTCTGTGACAAGAGTTTCTTTTAGTAACGCTGGGAAGGGCCTTTATCGAAGTCTCAGCTGTTGCACTTACATTTATAATTTGTTACTTTTTCTAGTGGTGATCACTATCACGAGGAGATTGACACGCTTATTATTTCTGGTCCTGTCTCCAGCATAGTTCAATTCATGAACTAAAACTCGGTAATCAAGACGTCTGGAGTCAGTTATAGATTCGGACTTTATAGGTCCCATCCTTTAGCGTACCCTGTGCACTTCTTAATCTCTGGTTCCTTTTGTGGACAAGCATAAGTAATAAGAAAAGTAAAATTAGATATAAAATAAAAGTGAAGCCTATCGCAAACTACAATATTGAAAAAAAATTGCACGGGTGTTATTTAATGTTTTAGATCTATGTGTATATTGGTTATTAATTTACTAGCCTCCCACATCTCATTTGCAGGTACCAAACCCTCTAGGCAGCTTGTAAAATAGTTTCTCAATTTGTTTTGCATTCAGGTACTGTGTTTCCTCCTGACAGTCCGTCCAAAATTTAGACTGAAGTCGAAGCCTACCACAACTAATTCCACCTCCGTAATTTTATTAATAAATGACCGTTACATTGAACACGACAAGTTAAATAAAGGCACTTAGAATGAAGGACTACAGGAGGTTACTGCCAAGCCTCGACGTACACCAAATGAGATGGCGTCAAAGATGGTTCAGAGACGAAATGCAACGTGGAAGAAAGACGGGCGAACCGAGAGCCTATCTACCGACGGCAACGTCCGCAAAGTTCCACACATTAGAAAATGCGCCCTCATGTCCGTCCTAAAAGGTAAAGGAAACGCGATGTTACGAGAGCACTGTGCTAGCCGCGCGTGTACCGAGGCCCTGATCGTTTAAGCTAACAGCTACAATTTTCTTTATCTCTTAAAAATAATTTTGATGCAATTCACACAAGACTAGAATTTTTCCTTCTTTGAAAATTTACCTCCAGTTATATCTGTCACGTGTGACATATTTCCATAATTAGATACAATACTTAGCAACTGACATTTCAAGTTATGGGCATTTTTATATCTTCTCTCTCTTGGTGTCCGTTTGCCAGTTTTTTATACAAACATTTACGCACTGTCGACTGGTCGCCGGCGACTGTGACTTTCTGTAGTATGAATAGGTGTTTACGCACGTGGTTGACGGTCGCCCGAGCGACTCGGCGAGTCGCCACGCAGTGGCGACGCACAAGCAACTGGCCGGTCGTCGCGACCAATAGGAGCACGGGTGCAAATGCGAGCGATCTCACGACGAGAAACTTTCAAGGCGATCGGACGCCGCGTAGAAAAATGGCTCAAGCTTTCGATACACATAAATTTATATTAGAAATTGAATGCCGCAAAGCTATTTGGGATTTGAGTGACGAATATTCCAATCGAGATTTGAAGAAAAGACAGTGGGAGGAAATAGTGGACTTATTCGGATGAAGAAAATAAAGCTTTAGGTAAGTTACTTATATTTCATTTATTGTTTAATGAATTCTGCTCATTTGCCAAGATAATTGACCCTCAGTCATAAAATAATCAGCAAACACGTTTCTGTAGGATACACCGCGTCGTGTATCCCTTTGGATAACATTTGGCACTTATTCTAAGGCAGGAATGTACAGGGTATCTTCGAACTCGTACCCGTCTCTCTCTCGAACATACTTNGTGTATCCCTTTGGATACCATTTGGCACTTATTCTAAGGCAGGAATGTACAGGGTATCTTCGAACTCGTACCCATCTCTCTCTCGAACATACTTGTGAAGAACGCAACATGTTTTAGCAATACTAATTACTAGATCCAAATTGATATTAATAGGTCTGTGAAAAATCTGCCATTTATTTGCTAATATACCGAATGAACATTCCATATATCGTCAAGCACGAGAAAGTCGATAGTAAAAATTTTTTTTCTTTGTTGTTAAATTTTATCCACCAAACGGTCACATAACTTTATCAGATTGTCCAAATGCTTCATCACCAACAATAACAAACGGTACTGGTGTAGGATTTTGTGATGAAATAGGTTTAGATTAGAATTTGTAAACCATTATTCATTAGCTTTGATAAAATGCTGAGTTCCGAAATATAAAGGAATCGCTATATTTTCCATAGGAACCAACATCTATGTATATGAACTTGTAGTCAGCGTCACAAATGACAAGCAAAATTATAGAAAAAAAGTGTTTATAATTATAACACATTGATCCACTGTTATATGGTTTTGTAGTTCTTATGTGTTTACCATCAATTGCATATATGCAATTCGGAAAATTGGCACGTGAATTCAAGTCGTCTGCAACGTTTTACCATTGTTCTCTTGTCAGTTGTGGAAAACACATATCTTTCAATAAAACCCATATAAAATTACAAACTTCTCGTATTATTTCAGCAATAGTAAATATCCCAAGTCTGTATGAGTAATGTAGATCTATAGATTTGCAGCCACTTCCAAGATATCTGAAACCAAAAAAAAAATGTTCAAACATTATAAAAATAAATTATATTACTTTCCTCAATTGGTGTATAAACATTTTTATATAACTAATTAGTTTTATTTTACAGGTCAAACACTTCGAAAAAAGTGGAAAAATATAAGAAGCTGTTTTGCTAGAGAAATACGAAGACTTAAAAATACTAAAAGTGGCTCTGCTACTTCTCATGAAACTCCTTATATTTATTACCAAAAACTGTTGTTTTTGAAGAATACTGCTGGTAATTTGAACACAGAGAGTAGTATTGCGAAAGAACAGTCGACAAATGATGAAGAACCTTTAGGACCATACTCTAGAGAAAATACAATCGGAATAAAAAAGACAAAAAACATCAGATGATGGCACAAGACAATTATTGGACACTTTAAACAAATGTGTTGATACGTGTAACAATAGAGAGAGTACTTTTGAACAAGATGAGCATACGCAAACCCAATGAGTATGAGTATGAGCAAAGTGGTTACTGCACACAAGGGGCCGGGCCTTCTACTGCACCAAGTCAATAACCACGAGCACGGCCTGAACTACAGCACTACCAACTCGAGCTCAACGACACAACTACACACAACCCACTCGAGCACCGTGAGTCGCAGTTATCTACTGCTTCAAGTGCATCTCAAGATTCCAAAATTATGGATTTATTTTTAACTTCGATTTTCGTTTTTTTTTTTTTTAATTAAACTTAGTTATGGCACTGATTTAAACAATTAAAATTTTTTCAAATTGTCAAATAATGAAGCATGTTTAACTATAGTGACTTAACTTAGTGTTATAGATCATTTTTCTTCCGGAGAAACACAGGGTCGCATAATAGTATATGTGCTAGTTATATATGGTTTCAGAAAACACAATAGCTCATCAAATGAACGCACAGATATTGTAGCGTAATTAAAAAATCTACGTGGGTATTTTCTAAAGTCTTCATAAAATAAATTGAACATTCCTTTTTTTCTCCGTTCTTGCAGCATAGGATGCACCAAAACCTCTCTGGTTTTTTTTCTTTTTCTTTTTGAAATTAGCATCGATAGCATTACAATTTATTCGACGTCCATTCTGCACGAATGTACAAGAAACACTGTCGCTCAGCTTGGTCTCTCGGCTAGTTTGCAAATTGTTAGGTCGCTGAGAGACCGTGTCGCCGGCGACCAGTCGTCAGTGCGTAATCACCCTAATATAAAGTCATTATACACGATCGAGATATTATTGCATTCAGTAATTTGAACTAAACGTTCGACAAACAGTTATTAGACATACAGTTTAATCACATGTATTCAGTGGATATTAAAGTGACAAACTTAAAGATTTCTCAAATTAATTTTAACCATATAAATAATAACAATTACTGCTTTAAGTAAATAATGTGCATTTACAATCCTAACAGTGAATGAAAATAAGTCATCAATCAATAATTATTTATTTATAATATTATACATTTTGTTACATTGAAAATTAATTCGTATTTTTACACTTTATAACGTTATTGTAGCTCGGTATTATCGTGTTACATTTTCCGTTAATGATGGGGAAGAATAACCTCGTACATCTGAACTATTTTTCATTGTTTGTTCGTCAGAATTGTATATTTATTTTTATTTTAGGTTGACTGATTTAAGCCTTTAAAAACCTTGTAATGTCATTTTAAGTTGCCATTTTCACAGCGGTAAAATAACACTGAATTTTTCGCGAGCGGAATATTTCCTAAAAAGTATTAATTTAACAAATTATATAAATAATTCTTGCATTTTATTTTATTCACAACAAAAATGACGTGGCTATAAAACAGTAAACCGCACGCAGTGACAGTTAAGCCACACCGGACAGGTGGTCTGGAGGGCTGAAAGTTTCACACATACAATAAATATATTAAAAATAACGAACCGGCCTGCAAGCCAAACCAAACAAAAAACGGAATACACACAAATCAATCTGACGCACCGGCACACAAAATAAAGAAGCTGATGAATTTATTAAATTAAGGTAGAGTGGCTATGAACAACATTATTAGACGTGAGAAAATATGCAAAATTCACATCATATACAGCAAGGAATAACGTAGCAATGCATAATATGCAGCCCTGGTAAAAATATTTACCGGTGAGTTTTTTAATGGACTGGTGAGCCAGTAGTCGCAGGTTTCCATAAGTTTGTCAGTATAGGCTATTCACGGTCAAGTGAGTACTTTTGTAAGCGCTATTATTTGGAATAATAGTCAATAAGTATATCTTATCATAGCGTTAGACGTTAACTTCCGAGTGCGGTATAATATATACACACTGTGTTTATTTCCTAAATAGCAATTTTTATTTATAAATATGGTTAAAGTATAAAAAATGGCTGAAAGGGAAAAGCAGCTAGGGCCTCAAAAGAGCTCACTGCACTGCGAACAGCCTATAACTAGTTTGACTCTCTGGCGTCCGGTGAATTACATACTTTATGAATACAAATTATTTAATCACTAATAATTTAAGGACACCATTTGTTAAAAAAACGCACTCGTAAAAGTGACATGACATGATCAGAGCTCCTAGCAAAAATTTTCCTAGCTAAATACATATCATATTATTGCACCCCGAATGTTTGTCATTATGTTCACATAAATTTTAAACACATATCAAAATAACCTTAGCATGAATTACAATGTGTAAATTAGAAGCTGAAAACTTCAAATGTTTAAAATACACTAGGTTCATATAATAAATACCATGTTGAGACCTTTGATGCCCAGGGAAAATATGTTAATATATTGAAGTTAGTAAGTACTGCCAGAAGTTTGCAAGCAACATAAAATTCGAGGTAAACAAACCTTCACGGAACCGTTAGGCTACCACTATATTAGTGAATATATCGTGGAAGTATAAACGTGTCAAATGTGTCGCTAGTGAAGTTTGCCAAAAATATTCCTTGCTACAGTTTAAACTTCCATCTAATTAAATCTCGAAAATATGGTTCTAGGCGGTCCAGGTAGACTTTAAAGTCTCAGGCAGCAGTAAACGCAGCAGGTATAAGGCCAGTTAAAGCAGAACACCAAATCTACATTCTGGTAAGGCTCCAAAATATTCTTAAGTGTTAAAAAAACCATTATCAAAAGGGAAAACATTTGTCTAAATCCAGAATCTGGGTAACTCCATTCGAGATTAACTCTATATGGAAGTATTAAAATAGTAACTAAAAAAACTTCCAACTTGCAGAGTGTGGAAATGTCCAACCTGAAACCCTGAACGAGCATCTTTACCATTTGTGTAACATTTAATTGTAACTATGCCGACTTTATCGGAGCTGGCTAGCTGAAGTAGTCAAGTAATTCTGCACATAGCTTCGCATGTCTCTAGTACTGTGCACGTAGACCAACGTAGGTCGTCGTTACAGTGCTCACGTGACTGAAATATTTCGCACCAGGCCTTTAAATCTAGAAATGAAACTGAAGCATACTCTATTATCAAGACTGCACCTTAATATATTTATTTTTTGTAGTTTTCATGTTGACAGAGTTAACCAAATAGGGTATTTTAGTGCCCCCAACAGAAATTTTTTTTTTCAACATTAACCAAGCGCAAACAATAAGTAGATCATTTAACCCACTTACTTCCTTACTTACGATAACGTAAAACTGCACATGCGCAGTAACAACGGCCACCTTCGGTCTAGGCGCTCGTTTACTGGCCGATGTGTCAGGTCAACGTTGGCATGTGCGAGAACAGAATGTATGCGCGAAAAGATACAGAGCAACATTACAGCGGAGAATCCAACGAGAAAGAAGAGTGTCGAAATATAAGTTGGTGAAGACACCGGTGACCTCCATGGAAGTCACAGCTACCGGTTCAAGTTTAAAGCAACCATAGACTAAAGTAAGGTTAATTCTACTCAGGTTAGAAACAAAACGAGTTTTCTTATGGGCGAGATTGGCATAGGGAAAATTTCCGCCGCTAGGTGCTCAGTGTTCCCAACCTGAGAATAATAAACCTTAACTTAAGATGAGGTAGACCGATTGTCTTCTGCGCATGTACCCAACATTGACATAATCAAAAACAACACAACTGCCAAAGTTAAATGGTCAAAAGTGATGAGCGTGTTTTTTTACATCATAATTTTCAACAGACAAGCACTTTTAAATGGATAAAATACGTTTGTCAATAGTAGTTAGAAAATGTAGGTTTGGCGTCAACGGAGCTGGAGCCGGGACACATGACACCGAATCGCCCCAGGCGACGCATAAACTTCATGCTCTGCATCCCATTTTGACGGCGGTCATTTTATAAGCCTGTACGTAAACCTCCTGCTCTTACATTCCACTTCTACGGTGGTCATTTTGTTTAAAAAAAAATTTTAATTAAATTTTTTCAAAATGTTTTCCAAAATTTTGTAAAGTTTCAAGGTTTTTTTTCTCGAACATTCAATGGCGGCCATTTTGCTGCGCATCATAGCTCCGACTTCATTACATAGTCCCAGACTACAGGTGGGTGTCTCTACAACGACTCCCCATAGCCCGAGGCGTCGCATGATTTTCGGATACATATTGAAAATATTGTTTTTTACAACGTCCTAGGCTCCGCCGACGTCACTTAGAAATTCTTTTTACAACACCCATAGCCCCAGGCGATGCGTGATTTTCGGAAAGTTGTTTAAAATATAATTTTTCTGCTACAATGCCCTAGACTCTGCCGACGTCACCGAGAAATTCTTTTCCAGCGACAAACCTATAGCCCCAGGCAACGCATGATTTTTCGAAACGTATTGGAAATATTATATTTTGTGCTACAATGCCCACAAAATTTTCCAAAATTAAAAAAAAAAATAGCAGATGACCCCACATGTGGTACAGTGACTCCTTTTTGGGCAAGGAGGATTTGACGACTTTCATGCTCTAGCATTCCATGCTAGGGAGTTTTCTCGGAGTCTTCCATGATCCTACAATGTGGTGCAGTGAATCCTTTTTGGGCATGAGGATTTGAGGATTTTCATGCTCTTGCATTCCATACTAGGGAGTTTTCTCCGAGTCTTCCCAAACCCCTACCACAACACCCCGACTAGTCCCTACTTCATGCTCTTGCATACCTACGACGATGCACCAACCGGTCCCTGGGGTTGTCTCAGAGTCTTCCCAAATGCGATTATTATTTAATTCCTTTTTACTAAATCGTACACTTCGTGCTCTTGCATTCCAAGCGAGGGTTTTCTCAGAATATTCCCACGCACCACGATGTCTTGACTAGTCTCTACTTCATGCGCTTGCATTCCATGCTAGGGAGTTTTCTCCGGGCCGCGGTGATGTGGTGGATAAACGACTCACTTCTTAGGTTGCCGCGGTGGTGTGGCGGATAAACGACTCGCTTCTTGGGAGCCACAGTGGTGAGGTGGATAGACTACTCGATTCTTGGGGGCCGCAGTGGTGTGACAGATATACATCGCCTCAGGCGTGTATCTACGACTCTCCGACTTCATTACATAGCCGCAGGCTACAGGCGGGCTCCCGCGACAACAGATGTTTTTCAAAATTTCCCAACACAACTCTCTACAACGAATCACCATCGCCCCAGGCTGTGCGGCTTTTGCATTCCATTTCGATGGGGGTCTGCGGTGGTGCAGTGGGTAGACGACACACTTCTTGGGGGTAGCTGTGGTATGGTGGATATACAACTTACTTATTGGGGTCACTGTGGTGTGGTAGATAGACGACTCACTTCCTGGGGCCGCGGTGGTGTGGTGGATAGACATATCCCCAGGCAGTGCGGGACTTGTTCTAGCATTTCGATGGGGGATGCGATGGTGCAGTGGATAGATGACATGTCAAACTCCATGTTCTTGCATTCCAATGCCTCTGTGGAGCTGCGGTGGTGCAGTGGATAGACAACACACTGCCTCAGGTGGTGCGGAGGTTTGCTCTTGTATTTCTACGGGTGCCGAGGTGGTACGGTGGATAGACGACGCGTCAAACTTCACACTCTTGTATTCCACGACTGTGGTGATGCAGTGGATAGACGACTCACCAAACTTCACACTCTAGCATACATAGAGGCAATGAAAATTATCACATGGTCATTTAAGCCCTATCCGATCTTATAAGCATAGTTGACCATCATTCCCGAACCGTTTAAGATATAGTCAACAAATTTGTAACAAACGCATCACCTCCAACAACGAAAAATATCACAGGGTCATTTATAACCTAGGCAGGCCTATAAGCATAGTTTGTCGTAATTCACGAACTGTTTAAAATACATTCGTCAAATTCATAACGTAGGCATCACCCCCGACAAAGTCAATTGTCACAGGGTTGTTGAGGCTAGTATACAGAATATTTGTCGCGAGGAAGAAGAATATATGTGGAAGGGTTCCGGTTGGGCATTATATGTAAAATATATCAGCTGTAGTTTATAACAAATTTACTTCAGCTACTTGACAAATGCCTATTCCCCTCTACTCCACTACAGACAAAAAATTACAACCTAACTTCATATTCTACCTACAAAATGAGGGTATAAATTAGCTCAACCGCAGAAATTCACGTAGTTGCTAAGCTATAGTGTACAGCAACACTAATGTGTGAAGGTAGTATTGTGGAGGAGTCTACATTATAGTAGAGTATGCAGAGCGGAGCAGTCCACAGAGGGGAAGAGTCCGCAGAAGGGAGGAGTTCGCAGAAGAGAGGAGTCCGCATAAGAGAGAAGTCTGCAGAAGGGAGGAGTCTGCAGAAGAGAGGAGTCCGCAGAAGAGAGGAGTCCGCATAAGAGAGGAGTCTGCAGAAGAGAGGAGACCGCAGAAGGGAGGAGTTCGCAGAAAAGAGAAGTCCACAGGGGGGAGGAGTCCGCAGAAGGGAGAAGTCCGCAGAAGGGAGGAGTCTGCAGAAGAGAGGAGTCCGCAGAAGGGAGGAGTCCGCATAAGAGAGGAGTCTGCAGAAGAGAGGAGTCCGCAGAAGGGAGGAGTTCGCAGAAGAGAGGAGTCCACAGGGGGGAGGAGTCCGCAGAAGGGAGAAGTCCGCAGAAGGGAGGAGTCTGCAGAAGAGAGGAGTCCGCAGAAGGGAGGAGTTCACAGAAGAGAGGAGTCCGCATAAAAGAGGAGTCTGCAGAAGGGAGAAGTTCGCAGAAGAGAGGAGTCCGCATAAGAGAGGAGTCCGCAGAAGGGAGGAGTCTGCAGAAGAGAGGAGTCCGCAGAAGGGAGGAGTTCGCAGAAGAGAGGAGTCCGCATAAGAGAGGAGTTCGCAGAAGGGAGGAGTCTGCAGAAGGGAGGAGTCTGCAGAAGAGAGGAGTCCGCAGAAGAGAGGAGTCCGCATAAGAGAGGAGTCTGCAGAAGAGAGGAGTTCGCAGAAGAGAGGAGTCCACAGGGGGGAGGAGTCCGCAGAAGGGAGAAGTCCGCAGAAGGGAGGAGTCTGCAGAAGAGAAGAGTCCGCAGAAGGGAGGAGTTCGCAGAAGAGAGGAGTTCGCAGAAGAGAGGAGTTCGCAGAAGAGAGGAGTCCACAGGGGGGAGGAGTCCGCAGAAGGGAGAAGTCCGCAGAAGGGAGGAGTCTGCAGAAGAGAGGAGTCCGTAGAAGGGAGGAGTTCGCAGAAGAGAGGAGTCCGCATAAGAGAGGAGTCCGCAGAAGAGAGTAGTCCGCAGAAGGGAGGAGTTCGCAGAAGAGAGGAGTCCACAGGGGGGAGGAGTCCGCTGAAGGGAGAAGTCCGCAGAAGGGAGGAGTCTGCGCTGCAAAGTAGTACATGCGTTTTTTTTGCATGTACTTGAAGATGATGAAAAGTGTGGAGAACATTCAATCGAAAATGTCCTGTATGCCTACATACAAAACTTCACCAAGTGTTCAAAAATTACATGGAAAACAGTGCAGTTACTGTGGCAAAACCTTCAGTAAAAGTCGCAATGCACGACGACATGAACAGAGTAATTGCCAAAAGAAAACGGCCCCAGAATACTATCATGTGATATGTGTGGTGCGGCATTTGGTAGAAGTGGAAATTTAAAGAGACATACTGGTATATGTAAATGATACACACCTTTACTTGGCACAAGAAAGCAAACATTGAACTTATTGACGCAAGACAAGACAATGGCTGGCCATCATACTGATTCGTCGTGTAAACTATTGAATGTTCGATCTCCCATAACATTATCCGGAGATGCATCAAGTTCCAAAACATTCTGTGAAGAAGGAAGTACGACTGTTGCAGACATTTACTATGAAGAGTGCAAACCATACAGATCTTCCAAAGATGTGAACAACAAACATGTACTGCTATCATGTAAGATGAAAAACGAAGATGTTACAACTATCCAGGACATCGAGCACGAAAGTGTGACCACCAAGTCCACTGGTGATGATGCGAAATATACATATTCTACTGAAGATGATGAAGTAACTGCGTCTGCAAAGCAAAAGTGTAAACACGATGCTGAAGAAGATGGCTACTTGAAGTTGGTACAGAATAAACGAAGATTCGAACCTAGTACTCTGGCCCAGAGGTATCCACAAACTACTCATCACAGAAAAACACAGATGCAGACATGTATTGTGAACCTCCTGCCAAGAGTGTCGTGAAGTCTAGCTACTTATTTTGTGAAGACTTTAATGACCTGGTTGATAGACTATGTGTGTTGGTTGAATTACAGAGAAGTGGATATCTTTCTGTCAGCGAAGAGATAAATATGACTATTGATGAAATCAGAGCTAATGACTATATCGAATTATATATTATATTTATATGTATATTATTTGGTTGAGAATATGAATAAATAAAAAAAAAAGGAAAAAAAGGTTTTTTTTAATTATTTTTTTAAAATTATTATCGGCTAAGAAATGTATCTACCGTTATGTATGTTATTGCTATTTTAATGGGAGGCTAGCCACACATGTACGCACGCGCGTTATATTATTATGCGAAAAGTGTAAATCGTATTTTCGAAGACGTGATTGCTTAAAAAAGACATATTGCAACATGCAAAGATCACCTCACATACACGCACAGACGTACGCACGGATGCACGCACACGATACCTCCAAGCTGGAATAATAGCGTTTAATGAGTAGTAGTAGTAGGTAAATGTAGGTTCTGCACACACATGACTGAATTCGGTCGTGCAGAATGCAGAACACTCACCTATGCATGTAGTATATACGTTCACATGCAAGACAGATACTTGCAACAGTAGAATCCATGTCACCAAGGGTACGAACCTATATTATGGTTATAAAAACATTCATGCCCTGCGACGAAGCCCCGACGGGTCCCTACTTCATGCTCTTGCATTCCAAGTGTGAGTCGTCCCTGCGACGACTACCTGATGGAATGCAAGAGAATGACGTTTGCATACTGGCGAGAAAATGGCCGCCGATGATCAATTTTTGGGAATTGGTTTTTGAAAATTTTACTTTGACCTTTGATGGCTGCCATGGAATGATCAAGAAAAATACGTAAACTAATAGAAAATATTTCAGGTTAAGGAAAGTTCAATGTATTCAATTATTGCAATAAAAGAACGTACAGCTACTATCTTACGACCTACGCACATTCATCTCATTAAAGTGTGAAAACGTTCAGTAGAAACATAATTACTTGTATACAGGAAGCAACAGGCAACTGCAATTTTTGAGGAGTTTTATATTACTGTAGGTTATGCCTATCACAGTAAGGAGACTCAAACGGAGACGGACTCGCTTCACTGAGTAAGGACTTCGTTGTTCAAGGTATTCACATGTATGATTTATCTCTCCAAATAATTCAATTTCATGTGCTGCTTCATATCACCACACATTTATTGTTTTCGTANGCATTTACATGTATGATTTATCTCTCCAAATAATTCAATTTCATGTGCTGCTTCATATCACCACACATTTATTGTTTTCGTATTATTCCGTTCTCATATCGAGGAAAGTCAAATTACTATACACGTCAAGACAGACTAAAATTATTGTAGAAGCTGACTAGGTTCGACTTCATTCGCGCGTTAATTACAATAAGGTAAAAACGCTGCTCGTTGTAAGAAGTCAATGTATCACTTCAATATACAAAGTATTGCTCATTCCTCGAAGTAAAACATGTGCAGTATCCTACAAATATACTAAAACTGAAGGTCTTGTGTTCATGAAGCAGGTGCAAATCCTCTTGCACTTGTCAGATCTCTCCTTCTTTGTAACTCCCGGTCACCGAACACATTCTCACTTCTATCTTTGGCCACCGACCAATTTCGCTCTTTAGAGGCATTCATATCCATTCCATGGCAAATATTTTTACCNTTAATGTATCACTTCAATATACAAAGTATTGCTCATTCCTCGAAGTAAAACATGTGCAGTATCCTACAAATGTACTAAAACTGAAGGTCTTGTGTTCATGAAGCAGGTGCAAATCCTCTTGCACTTGTCAGATCTCTCCTTCTTTGTNGTACTAAAACTGAAGGTCTTGTGTTCATGAAGCAGGTGCAAATCCTCTTGCACTTGTCAGATCTCTCCTTCTTTGTAACTCCCGGTCACCGAACACATTCTCACTTCTATCTTTGGCCACCGACCAATTTCGCTCTTTAGAGGCATTCATATCCATTCCATGGCAAATATTTTTACCCAATTGCGCAATACTGCCGCAGGATGGAGCCACAACTGTTTTACTTTTATTATTGTTATATCAGATAAATACAAAAAAAATTGTTCTGCTCTTTGTGTACTCCTGTTTATCTTATGGTTCTGAAACGTATCCTTGTGCTAACATCTGACTGTTCGACGATTACGGACATACGGATTCCTACCTTTAACTGCACATATCTTGTTGCACCTAAAACAAAAGAAAACGCTTTGATGTGTGCCGTGAGTGATTCTCAATGATACTTTGCAGTATTAGAATGCTGTCGTCATTTTCCCGCCTTCGCGATAAATTCAGACTTCCATATATAGGTTACCAAAAATTTTACCCAACAGTAGTTTATCGCCTTATTAATTTGTGTAAAGTCACACGCAGAAAACATGCGTACATTAGCTTAAATACGTAATTGTACACTTTCATAAATAACATTTGTAGTGAGTAATAATTAAATTTGTCTGTTATCAACCGCTTGGCAAAACAAGAAACCCGGTTGTTTTGACAAACAGCTTGGAGGATCGTCGATGTAAGTTTGCTCTTCGAAAATATATCTGAAGATGTTTGGCACATTAGGGAACTTCTTAGCTGTTGATGTACCTAGTGAAACAATTTTCGTTCGTGTTTCTTGCGAACTTCGTAACACTTTTGCTCGGAGATCCTTTGGGCCACCTGTGCAATCTCTGCCTCCATCCCTTCAATTCGCATCGCATTAGGAAATAAATTGAAATCTGATAGACCCGCATTGTAGTCTTCGTGATCGGGGATGGATGAATCCTTAGCGGTGGAAACTTTAATATGAGCTTTAGATAGCTGACTGCCTATTTCTCCAATCCCGCCTTTTTTTATATCACAACTTCCGCATTGGAAACAGAAAACAATACTCTGTAAAAGGTAGATGGGACGAATGGAATCTGAGGAAATTTTTTTTGTTTGGAAGCGGAATAAAAGTTTTGAGAGCTCCAGGAACATTCGACAAAGACAGGTAAAACTGCTCCTATCTGTCGGTATTTCCGGACAGTTTTTTTTTCTCTTATAATGAAAATAAATTAGCTACACGATTCAAAGCCACTTCAAAGTTTAACATGGACGTCGTTGTATTTTAAACAATTTAAAAAGAATATTTTTACAAAAAGGGGAAGGGGGGAGCGAAAAATCCTCACCCTTGCTACTTTCGTGTTAGTCGCATCCAACGAAAAGAAGATTTGTAAAAGCAGTATATACGGTCGAGTAAGTACGCATGTTAAGCCGTCATTATATTGTTACAAAATTTTTATTATTTGAAATCCCCATTAATATTACTAAATACTTTGGTATGGCAAATACAAATTTATTTGGGGACGATAATACAACAAATATGTTTTGATTTTTACTTTGAGAACTATTTTATCAAAATGTTTCAGCAAACTATTTTAGGAAAATTAGAATTGCTTTTTTTTTTTATATATTACGTTAGGTAAACGATTGCTACACTATAGTTATCGAAGAGAATTTAATTTGATCGTGGAGCTCAGAGTACGGAGTACATTCTAAATCTGAATCAGAGAGAATTTCACTGTTTCAATCAGTTAAGAGTATCTGACTGATTCAACAGCCACTTCAGTGAATTTAACTGATGAATCAGTGAAAAAATGACACTTTATTTCACTTATTGATTCAGTTACATTTTACACTTAATAACCAGTCATTTTTTCACTGTTTTTTGTGATTGGTTTTTTGACTGAGGGATCAGTCAAACAGCGAAAAAAATAGCCGTCAAACAACATGTAAAATTGTACGTTGAACAACGTGTAGAAATGGCCGTTAAACAACGTGTATAAAGTGAAAAAACAACCCATAAACTAATAAAACCAATACAAAATACTTTCTAAAATATATTTCGTCTTTCAAACATTATTTTATGAGGTACATGAACATTTCAGTCTTTCATTCCGTTTTTACGTCTTTAATTTCATTTTCATGTAATCTTCATAGCGCTCTGTTTGAAGATATAAACTGCTTATAATGTGGTGAACAGAGTGCACTCATGTGTATTATTCGTTTTAACAATCCTAATGGTTCCAATCATCCAATAAAGCCAAAAACTATAAGTAAGGGCATGCAATTTTAAACTACACGCTTTCGATAAGACATATAAGTATTCTGTTTCCCAAATGCTACAAACTTGACTTAGTAGCTTAGATGGTAAGGTAACGGTCTACCACCGAACTAAAAGGGGTGAGAGAGTTCATTCCCGGCCAATTATGGAATTTTTTTTACTTTTTTAATTACGGTAAATTGCGCAATATAACTATTAAACTATCTAAAATATGTTTATTTCTCCTAATTATTTGGCTAAATTCAATAAAAACAATATTTAATTTGCCGCTGCAATTGACCGTCAATTATCCAATCAGTGAAATTGTTTTCACTGAAACAATCAGTGGTTTTCCAATGATTCTAAGTAGAGCCATTTTCACTGATTCGAGTAGTTGAATTTCACAGCGAATCAGTGGTTTTCCACTGATTCGAATTTAGAGTGAATGCGATTATTATTCTCGAATTGTACATATAACAGTGTTAATCTGTTCCACATTGAAGTTGTGCCAATTTTACAATTTCTTTGCCATCTTAATACATTTTAGTAATGTTGTTACATCGAATTAAAAACAAATAGAACAGCCCTTGATTCCTAGTATGCCAAATTTTCAAGTATTCGAATAATTTTACCTTTTCAGTCCCGAATTACTTGTCTCCAGCGTGCCTCTTGCAGCCAGCGAACAACCTACCGCGTGTTAGTTGACGTTATCGTTAACCATTCACAAATGTGAGCTGCAGAAACTTCAACAAATCAGATTTCTCACACGAACGATTCTCAGAACACCGGCCTCTGATTCCTTATTGTGTATAGCGCTAACCATAAATATACTGCATGTGCAACAAGATCGTAGACACGGGGAGTGAACGGGTTAAAAAAAAGTATCATTGAAAAAGTTGTTTCATATTGCCACAATTGCCATAACGTAATTCAAGGAATACCTAGTTTACAAAGTAATTGATCTAATTTCTGGTTAAGACTGTGTTTTATATAAGAGTTATCTGCTTGTACTCTAAAACCGAAACTGTTAAAACTGCTCCTAATAAGCGAATCTTACTTCAGATCTGTTGAAACTTACTAATTTAGTCAGTACAATTTTATATATTATTTTATTTTATGGAATTCACTGGTTCACTCACTGATTTGTACTGATCGCTATAGTGAATTGCACTGGTCTAGCAGTAAAACCTCAGTGCATTCCACTGGTTCGCCAGTAGAAGGTCAACAGCTCACACCGTACCCAAGCAAATTGTCATGACTACGTTTGAAACAACGAAGGGTAACGCATGCGTTACTATTACTTTGTAAAGTCACAAGGCGACATCGGCCATTGCACCTGTACTCCAGCGCTCTCCCGTTGCATTCCCGCCATTGCATCAATCCTAGGCTCCGTAACTCCCTCCTCCTTACTTATGATGCGGAATATTCATAAGTCTGATTTAAACTCTTGATCATTTTGTGTTCGGTCTGTTCGGCTCTGGAAAAAACTTCCCATAAACGCACATAATTTTCAATTTTCAGAAAGCTTGTATTGAAATTTATGTCATCAGCAAATACCGAATTTAAGGAATAAATTTAGCTCTTTTTTTGTTTGCCACTTCATGCAAATGTGACGCATAGTTATGTATGTGTGTGCGTGTTTGCGAGCAAGTGTGTATGAATAGATAGGTGTTAAAGAAGAATACGTGTATATTATTTTTAATATATTTTTAGCCTAATGTTTTATGTTTTTTTTCTCCAAACTTGTATTTGATAGTTACAATTGGAAAGCTGTTTTCTTTTTGAGTGCATTTATATATATTTGATACTGACTGTTCTGTTAGGTTAACAATATTAGTTGATTTTTACTGTTTTTTCATTGACGTAGCAAAAATTTCATTTAGTAATTAGAATTATTACTTATTGTTTTAAGAAAATAGTACTTGTAATATGTGGTTAAGTGGCGTTGGCACTGCTGGTGATATTCATGTATTGGGTCATGTACAATTGGTTTATGCTACATAAATAAAGGGTTTAAAATCATTAATGTTTATTAATTACTTTTAAAACACTTAATTTCCCTTAAACGTGTGCGAAAACAGATTTGACCTTGCAAGTAGTTGCAAGAAAGGAAGTTCTTATCAGTTGTTCCGGATATATGTACATCCGTTGATAGTTTATATATGTGGCGTTGTTAAGGCCATATGGCCTTAACAACGCCACAATGGCCTGAAAAACGCCACATAAATAAATACGATTATCATTTTTACTAACCAAAAATCCAATAAAAATTATTCTTCTAACTGAAACCAGCTATTCATGTTGAGAGTGTAAAGAAAATTGTTACATAGGAGGCATCTAGGAAGAAATTATGTTAACTGATATCATTAATTTTTCTCCTTAAAATAGTTTTACTTGCAGCATCTGCATGTTAATGAATAGTGGTTGACACGTCTGAAAAGCAGTGAATATTGGTTCTTATTGAAGACCTAGCTCCCCAGTTTTAAATCATTCTGCTGATGTTTATCCGAGTACCTCTTCCTTCCCCCTCCGCACCCCAACATCAGCCAACCAGCATAAATGAGGGTGTTTATGAGGTATAATTAAAAAATTAAAAGAAGACTCACTGAAATAAATTTTTCTCCTCGTATTTGACATTATATTAAAGCACAAATTAACGTTTTTGTCTAATGAGTTGTAATTAATTTGTGTATATAGGCAACGTTGGCTGGAATAACTCCCCAACTGTTATCCTCATTTGTCATTACCAAATATTGTGACTACTTGATAATGAGGCGTTAACTAGAGCTACCTGATATTCTGATGTAAGTTAAACATTTTTGGTTTATTTTCCATGTTTGTCTTTGCAATTTAAGAGATAATTTAAATGCCATAATTTTTATTCATGGAGGTTTTTAGTTTTATATTTCTTAGATAAATTTTGCGTGGGTACTGTCTATGTTGCATACTTTCAAACTGACGGTTAGGCCACGGCATTTTCTGGCTGATTTACTCATTTGAAAATGTCTGTGAGATGTGAAGTGTCGGTGCTCATGTCAAGTAATTACTGGTCGCTATTTTGTGGTGGAGATTTTGAGAACGTGAGGTAATGGGTATTNTGTCGGTGCTCATGTCAAGTAATTACTGGTCGCTATTTTGTGGTGGAGATTTTGAGAACGTGAGGTAATGGGTATTAGTAGTATGCATTGTATCAAATGTATATTAAAAGTAGGCCTGAGAAAACTGTCGTATAAGCAAACGCTATAAAAAAAAACAATTTTCTTTTATTACTGTGGTCCAGGGGAGTTGTCTTAATGGTGCTGGATCTAATCCGCGAATAACATCATTAGCCGTAAAATAAATTGGCATTGAGCACAATTTCAAAGGGAATTTCTCTACAACCACTGCTTTTGAGTACTTCTATTTATGGGAAACTCGTAGGTCTACGGAGTATTTGGTGATGTATGTGCAGGAGAAAGTTATCCTGACTTCCGTCGCAGAATTCCGTCTTTCATAAACTGCATTTCTCTTGGAGTGTTTGGGACTGGTTCAGATACCTAACAAGAGATAAAGTGCATTTTTAAAAATCATCTATACTGTCAATATTTGCCGTGCCAGTGCAAGAAGAAACATCTACTAAAATCATATTGCTGAGAAAACAGCATAAAAAGTTTCCAGGGTTGTTTAGTTTACCAAATGATTCGTGTGTAGTTCATGTTGTTTTTTTATTATTTTCTAGGTGGTGATGATTTAATGTCATGTTATAGGAATGTTAGTGTAAAACCAAGTTTCAATAATCAAAATTTTAAAATGCCTTGATAAAATACCCGTGGATAGTTTTGGTTTGCACTCACTTTNTGATAAAATACCCGTGGATAGTTTTGGTTTGCACTCACTTTAAAATGCCAGTTTGTAGAATGTTTTGTTTTATGTCGTTGTTTTACATTAAAGATCATACTGAAAAGTATATAGTAATGTAAAAATAAAATAAAAGGTATTGGAAAAAATTGTTTTACTCTTGCACTGACATGCTAATTGNACTGTGAACCACTGCGTCTGGCCAATGCAACTCAGTGAAAATCAGTGAGCGAATTGCAGTTAAATCAATGGAATTTAATCACTGGTAATGGATCCAAACAAAAATATTAAAATTTTAACAGTCAGTTTAAATGATTGTGAGTTGTTTGTGTTATTTTAGTTGCCGTCTGCATTAAGTTCTAGATTTGTAACAATATATTCTGGAATAAGTTTTATAATTATTTTTGTTATTAGTGTGTGAAATCACGATAAAATCACTGGTGCCATGCTTCGCAATCAAAAACTTGTTTAAAGCTGATCATACCGACTATTACGGTGTTTTTAGAATGAAGCTGTCCTAGATCATATCACAAAATAGATAAAATTACCATTTTGTTTACAGCAATCACCCGGACAAAATAAAATTTTACATTGGTTTTTTTTTAAANAAAATAGATAAAATTACCATTTTGTTTACAGCAATCACCCGGACAAAATAAAATTTTACATTGGTTTTTTTTTAAATATGTTACTGGTATTTTGAATTATTTCAATTTGGTTTTATCACACATTTGAGATAAAATAATGACGTGTGCAATAAAAACGTGTTAATTTTATGTGTTAGCTAATATTTTTTTTGAAAGTTTGTTAGCCGTGGTAAAAAGAAAATTATATGCCGTGCACACTTAAGGTATATACAGGATGATTCTAGAATCATGGGAGAAACATTGAGGGGTGGTATAGATCACTAAAACAAACAATTACTGTATAGAAATATATGGGCGGAAGTGACGCGTTGAGGCACAAACACAAAAATAACACATTAAATGCGAAACATTTTTTATTTACAACGTCGCCGCTTAACGCCTTTTTACAGCAATGTTTATAATAATTCCTCAAAATTGCTACCACCTACAGTATTGCAAGCTTGGTAGCGTCAGTGGAGTGATTGGCGAACAGATTCAAATACGCCACGTATTTCACGCACGCGTGCAGCCACAACTGGAGTATCGTAAATAAGGGCTTTCAAATGCCCCCGTAGGAAAAATTGAGACTTGATNAATATGTTACTGGTATTTCGAATTATTTCAATTTGGTTTTATCACACATTTGAGATAAAATAATGACGTGTGCAATAAAAACGTGTTTATTTTATGTGTTAGCTAATATTTTTTTTGAAAGTTTGTTAGCCGTGGTAAAAGGAAAATTATATGCCGTACACACTTAACGTATATACAGGATGATTCTAAAATCACGGGAAAAACATTGAGGGGTGGTAGAGCTCACTTAAAAAACAATTATTGTATAGAAATATATGGGCGGAAGTGACGCGTTGAGGCACAAACACAAAAATAACACATTAAATGAGAAACATTATTTATTTACAACGTCGCCGCTTAACGCCTTTTTACAGCAATGTTTATAATAATTGCTCAAAATTGCTACCACCTACAGTATTGCAAGCTTGGTAGCGTCAGTGGAGTGATTGGCGAACAGATTCAAATACGCCACGTATTTCACGCACGCGTGCAGCCACAACTGGAGTATCGTAAATAAGGGCTTTCAAATGCCCCCGTAGGAAAAATTGAGACTTGATAAATCTGGCAATCGTGGTGGCCATCGGACTGGCCCACCACGCCCTCAGCGCCTCAACGCGTTGCTTCTTCCCATATATTCCTATACAATAATTGTTTGTTTTAGTGAGCTCTACCACCCCTCAATGTTTGTCCCATGATTTTAGAATCACTCTGTATAGATGATAATATTAAGGTGGTTTTAATGACATCTCCGTTAATTTCAAATTTACGAGACCTTATAATTACAAAATGCTGAGCATTTTCGTCCAGCGNTAATAATATTAAGGTCGTTTTAATGACATCTCCGTTAATTTCAAATTTACGAGACCTTATAATTACAAAATGCTGAGCATTTTCGTCCAGCGTCAGTAATCGCCGTTCCGCGAACGACACTATCGATTGTTAAAGTGCTTGCTCGTATCTCAGGCTACGGTTCAGCCAACAGAACCTCTCTTTCAGAACTCTTATTGAAAACACGTTCGATCATAACCTGGTTTGGCACGTTCTTGTTGGTGTTTTTTATAATAGGAATGATACATTGTGTACTAAAATTTATGTTGTGATTTATTAGTAGCCTCTTGGTTCGCTTCAGTGTAATTAATATTTTTCATTATGATAATAATTACATTTCAATTTTCGTGAAAATTTTTAAACATCTGAATATTTGATTCTATTACAAATAAGAACCGTATTATAATGATTTGATGCTGATACTTATACGTCGTATGGTACTTCATGAACAAATTGTTCAAAATCGACATCAAATTGTGCAGGATTTTAACTTTCCCGTTTGTTCCATGTAATTATCTAAATTATATTCGTGTTTATGTAAGCGTTTGAAAGAAATAACATTTAGATTAAAAATATCTCGTTAATAATCTTGTTGTAATATGAATATGCAANGAGAAAATTTTTAAACATCTGAATATTTGATTGTATTACAAATAAGAACCGTATTATAATGATTTGATGCTGATACTTATACGTCGTATGGTACTTCATGAACAAATTNCTATTACAAATAAGAACCGTATTATAATGATTTGATGCTGATACTTATACGTCGTATGGTACTTCATGAACAAATTGTTCAAAATCGACATCAAATTGTGCAGGATTTTAACTTTCCCGTTTGTTCCATGTAATTATCTAAATTATATTCGTGTTTATGTAAGCGTTTGAAAGAAATAACATTTAGATTAAAAATATCTCGTTAATAATTTTGTTGTAATATGAATATGCAATGCTTAATTTAACAACAATGCTGACTTAATGAATAATCAGTGCTTGCTTGATTATGAATACTTCAGAAACCAGTAAAACTTATTTGGGACTATTAAATCATAATAAGAACAACATATTCGAAGTATTTTTTCATGAATATTATTACTTCAAGACATCTAAAGAAGCAATAGTTATATCTGGCACTATAAACTGAAAATGATAATTAATTATTTCTGAAGTATTGTGTATATGTTCACTATGAATTCCGCCCTAAAGTGTGTGGTAATTTTTCCCCATTACGTTTGAATTTTTCTTCGCAAGTGAAAACTTGTACAATTTCCTTGAATTCGCATATCTTCCTTTCTTCTGCCCCTCCATTTTCAGTCGGTCGGCCGTGGTCAATAAAACTGAGCGTGGTTTATATAAGTGGTTCTATTTCTCGGGAATTGTTATGCGTGGATTTTGGAAAGATATTTTCGAGTCCAATAGCGGTAGCGAGGTTCAAATAGCCTTCTGNCGGGAATTGTTATGCGTGGATTTTGGAAAGATATTTTCGAGTCCAATAGCGGTAGCGAGGTTCAAATAGCCTTCTGAGGAGTAAGAAGCTGGTTCTTTCCTTGGTGTTAAAGGTGGACGGAGCTCTAGTATAATAAATCCTCATTCTTCTTGCGACTACTATCGACCATACTGTCTGTAATCCAAAAGTTCTCTACTGTGGTTCGTAGACCACTGGTGGTCCGTGGCAAGGTGTTAGGTGGTCCACGAAACGAGCTATAGATTATTTTAATTTACTTGAGCGGCCTAGTTATAAACATTGATAATGTGGTTGGTTCTGTTCTGTTTACTGCCGAGTTCTTGAGTTAAGTGATTAGCTGTGTTCTTGTGTAACGTAAAATATAAAGTATAATGAACAGTACCATTTTAAAATTTTCTTTAGCTTATTAACGTTGAAATTAAATGAAATTACATAATTCATTTGAATTAGGGGTTAAACCATAATTCTTACATTTTGGCATATGGATTGAAGAAATGTAGGTTGCAGGTTGCCCATGCTAGGATCGCAGTCTGTACTTAGTGATAAGTGGTAAATGAGAGTTAGAGAAATGCTGCTCTAATACTTNTGCCCATGCTAGGATCGCAGTCTGTACTTAGTGATAAGTGGTAAATGAGAGTTAGAGAAATGCTGCTCTAATACTTCATATGCTTTTATGAGCAAAGCTTCGACTAACTGACTTCTGCCCCCCCCCCCTTATCCGCAGAAAGTAAAAAATACAGCAGACGCCGGGTAGCGGTAGATGAAAATGTAGTTTGCTGATTAATTACGGCTTGTAAATAATCATAGTGTTTGAGGTCCGGATTTCTGACCAAAATAATGTAGTAGCCATACGTATTAACTTGAACTCACGCTAACACACAAAATAATATTTAAGACCGAAATAGATTTCATCTTACACACACTTTTCTACCTATAAGAAAACTATATTTTTTCAACCCTTGGTAAACAAGAAAACCATAAATATTCTCCTTCCAAGATAAGTTTTCAGATAAAGGACTGAAAATTGCAAGTCATCAACAGGCGGCGGTTGAACCAATCATCGTTTGAACCGTATTGCACCTCTTGCAGCGAACATTAATCTTTTATTGACCTTCCAGCAAAACCATGTACATTATCTTGCGTCAGTTTTCCATGACACGCTGATTAATTTTAACCTCGTCTTCAAAAAAATAAATTGATACNCGTACATTATCTTGCGTCAGTTTTCCATGACACGCTGATTAATTTTAACCTCGTCTTCAAAAAAATTTATTGATACTTATTTGTTACATGCAGCTTACGTTACAAGTAAATGGCGTTTCTCGTCTCAAAAAAGCAATTTATTTTTCTTTAAGTGAAAAGGTTTAACTTAACATGAGGCTTGGAGTCTAATATTACGCAGTGAAAAACAAATAAATAGTTGTATCTAATATCCGGACCACTCTGAAACAATTTTACAAGTGAATATAAATTAATGAGCGATGACTGCGTGTAAATATACTTTGGTCATGCTTGTATGAATATCGAAAGACAATTTTTGCACTACTATTCCTGGCAGTGAAACGTGCTTCACTATATTTATAGAAAGTANGTATGAATATCGAAAGACAATTTTTGCACTACTATTCCTGGCAGTGAAACGTGCTTCACTATATTTATAGAAAGTAAAGGCCTTAAAATGGTTAAATATACGATAGTGTGGTCAAAAATAGAAGTGCTATTCGTTTGGTTGGAAGAAAGAAAGATTCCGTGTATCTATATGTCAAATTTAATTGCACGCAGTGCGTTGAATTCCAAAATTTTAGTATGCAAAGTACAGTTAATAACAAACCATTGCAGAATAATAATAATCTATAGTGACAAACGTTTAGGAAATCAAATTTTATACAGAGCAACCTAAGATAAGAAAGAGCGGCGCATAAATTATCATAGTGAAGGAATGTTTGTTTCTTAAAAGTNATACAGAGCAACCTAAGATAAGAAAGAGCGGCGCATAAATTATCATAGTGAAGGAATGTTTGTTTCTTAAAAGTTAGATTGGCTACGCTGATTCATTTTGTAGTGTGTCAAGGCAGACTGCCGGCAGGTGTAGTTTAGACAACCTAGACATATTTAAGTATTCCACACTGTGCGTGCTATCGAGCAGTAGTTAAACAAGTTTTCCNGTATGAATATCGAAAGACAATTTTTGCACTACTATTCCTGGCAGTGAAACGTGCTTCACTATATTTATAGAAAGTAGAGGCCTTAAAAAGGTTAAATATACGATAGTGTGGTCCAAAATAGAAGTGCTATTCGTTTGGTTGGAAGAAAGAAAGATTCGGTGTATCTATATGTCAAATTTAATTGCACGCAGTGCGTTGAATTCCAAAATTTTAGTATGCAAAGTACAGTTAATAACAAACCATTGCAGAATAATAATAATCTATAGTGACAAACGTTTAGGAAATCAAATTGTATACAGAGCAACCTAAGATAAGAAAGAGCGGCGCATAAATTATCATAGTGAAGGAATGTTTGTTTCTTAAAAGTTATATTGGCTACGCTGATTCATTTTGTAGTGTGTCAAGGCAGACTGCCGGCAGGTTTAGTTTAGACAACCTAGACATATTTAAGTATTCCACACTGTGCGTGCTATCGAGCAGTAGTTAAACAAGTTTTCCTTTGCATAATTTAAGCAACTCTCTAAGAGCAACCACTCCCAGCAAGCCAGGAGGAATTAAAGCAAAAGTTATAAATAAATACACTTTCACTTTTAAGAACAGTTGTTGAAGAGTTACAGTAACCTATGTTTGAGTATAGAACCATAAGGAAATATGCCAAGATATGTAAGTAGTATAGTTATCTTCGTTCTGGAACATGATTCATTAGTAGGATTCAGGATTCGTCCGCCATTTTGGATGGCATCACCTTTTGTTCTGTCATCCCAGTCGGCCGGCGGTCATTTTCTGACCTTGAACTTTCAGCTATTATGTTTATTAAATATTCCACTTCATGTTCTGTCATTCCATCTTTTATTAATGCTTTGTCATTACATTTTGCCTCTCTCTCCCACCTCTTTTCTCTCTTGCACCTTCTTCATCCGCCATATTGGATGTCGCCTATTGTAGTTCCATCATCACCTGCTAGGGCTGCTGGTGTCGGACATTATGTTTATTGCTGCCAGAGTGTGCCACCATCGTCGGCCATCTTGTTTCCACTTGTCCTTCGTTCAACTGCCACCTGCTAGGGGCACTGGTGTCACTCTAACTCGACCACCATGTTGGTTTTGGAGTTGACTGCTAGGGTCGCAACTATTTAATTTTCTCAGAGCTCAAAATATCGTCTGGAGTAGAGCGGAATCTAACTGCTGGACCTTGGCTCGTGAACACGGTGGATGCCTTAGATCACTCGGCCACCGAGACGGTTATGGAAGTAAGGTTTTAAATGTGGTTTATGCATTGCAATAATTCTCACCACAACCCACTCACAATATTATAAAAAATCGCAAAAAAGAAAAACTATCATTTTAAAAATCGAGGAACATGTAACGTTAAGATCACACTTATGCCACAGTCCTAACCAACACCGCCCCCTTCTCTCAGAAAAACCATCCCAATAATAAAAGATCGAAAAAAATTGAAAAAAGTATTCTAAAAATCGAGGAACATATATTATAACCCCACCCTACATTTCCACAACCCTAACCAACAAACACCCCCCTCCCTCGGTTTTGCATAACACACTCCCAGACCTTAAAATTGAAAAAATAAATAAAAATCGAGAAACATATGTTACTCTACCCTACACCCCACAACCCTAACCAACAAACACCCCCGCCCCATACCACCACCCTCCTCTCCCCAAATTATGCATTGGCCTTATGTAACAGGTTATCCCTCCACCCATACCAATCAATCGTATCTGCCCAGTGGCTACTAAATTACACCTTTACGCCATTTTCTCCAGTATTTGACACTAGATAGTATTTGTAACTCATGTTTCAAGCATCAGCCACCATAGCCCCCTCCCTTCTCTTCTTCCCTCTGCAACTCAAACCCCGTTCCATCTGACNATGTTTCAAGCATCAGCCACCATAGCCCCCTCCCTTCTCTTCTTCCCTCTGCAACTCAAACCCCGTTCCATCTGACACAATTATTGTTTTAACCTGAAGGCATGTGTACATTCCCAGGTCAATCTGTGCGAATTCAACCTACATCGGTATTGTTCCATAGATTATGTAGTTTTTCTTTAAGTCTAACGAGTAAGGCNCATCTGTGCGAATTCAACCTACATCGGTATTGTTCCATAGATTATGTAGTTTTTCTTTAAGTCTAACGAGTAAGGCTACGAAATAAATAAAGTGGTTTTACATACACGCAAAATTTATTTTACAAATAAATGCATAAATGCCATAACACCAAAAAAAAAATTTTTGTCTCAGTTCATTTTTTAAAGAAAAAAATGTTATTCGGAACCAACATCGTGGTGACTTCTTGTTAAGTCGTAGGTGGCAGATTCATGGTCCAAGGACGAGGCACACAATTTATGGAGCAGCTGTGCATTCCTCCACGCGCATTTCCAGTCAGGTTCAGACCTGNGTCCAAGGACGAGGCACACAATTTATGGAGCAGCTGTGCATTCCTCCACGCGCATTTCCAGTCAGGTTCAGACCTGTCGCAGACATGTCTCTGCTGGTTGTCGAAAAGTTTCGCGAGCTTATGCAGCGAAGGACAACTGTATCGAACTGACATTGATAATTTCAACTTCGATTTTGCACAAGTCACTCAGCCATTTTTTCTGCTAGGGTCCGCCGTGTAAATCGGTCCTCACGGATACTGCATCAGCAAGTCGCGCAGCATGTTTCCCACTTGATGGTACGGAATCTTGCCTTCGTCCCACACTCTAGCCCGTGGTGATACTTTGTCAACCAGTCGTTCATCTTCTGGCTTTTCTCGTCCAACAGTTTTCGCGAATAAAGGAGGCGGAAGGAGCGCGTGCGCGTTTTTCCATCGTTACCTTACGACACTGCGATCTCCTTGAGCATGCAGCTGCTCTTGGACTGGGAACCCTGCAGATTATAGTAGGGTAGACTGGGTACGGTTGTGCCATTTTGCATTCGATCGGCCATAATTTTTTATTTATACCAGTTAGCTAAACGAAAAGTGCTTTTTCGTATAATTTTTACATAACCCTACATATAATTAATTAAAACTTTATCCCTAAACATAATGGTTTGCACACAGGAGCAAGTTAAAAAAAAAAGGGAAAATGTCACAACCGACCACACCCCAGGGGCCGTTGTGACAGTGCTTGGGGTCGAAAGTGACAGGTTTAATAATACTCTGAAATTGTCTGAAATCACTTTTATTGCAACACTTAGCATTAATATTACATAACATTCTTTTTAAAAGAAAAGTAACAGAAAAAAGTATGTTTGGGAACACTTCAATCACNTAGCATTAATATTACATAACATTCTTTTTAAAAGAAAAGTAACAGAAAAAAGTATGTTTGGGAACACTTCAATCACTTATGACTAATAAGGCACTATAGCATTTATATACATAACAGGTAATTATTAAAACCAGTCTTCACATACAATGAGTCTCAATTTTTTTTTACCTAGAAACTAGCATAACTATGCATTATAATAATATAAAATAAATGTTAATTAACATCATAAATATCAAAATTATCTTTCTAGATATAAACTAGCTTCACACGAACTATTTAAGATTAAAAATAAAACATTAATAAGCGTAACNAAAATTATCTTTCTAGATATAAACTAGCTTCACACGAACTATTTAAGATTAAAAATAAAACATTAATAAGCGTAACCTCAAAATCTTTTAAATAAAAACACGACAATGTGTTCTTCAACAAACAATATACATCTTTGTATCAACATCTGAACAAGGACATTCGATTAATTCGAAACATTTATGCTGCTTGTTGCATAGATACACCTCGTTTTGTTTCAATATATGCATTTTCGTATTGAGTAATGTCTTGCCTCCCCCTTTCAGTCTTCCGCGAGCGTTGTCTGGGCATCTAAAACAATAAAACACAACTTTTACTTATTTCACACCTGTACCGACAAAAAATGTCACAACCGTACCCAACGTACTTTTTTTCATAAAAACAAACACCATGTCAAAATGAAATTATCTATGAACAAAGTAATTACTGCTTTTTATTTACTAATGTATATGTTATATAGATAAATAACACTTAATACTCAATGTGTATATATGTAACAACAATTATAAAAAGAAATCGAACAAAAATACTTACTTTTGAATGTCAAAAATAAATGTGGGTCTCTCCTAGCGTACGCAGCGCGCAGCGGCTGACGCAATACTGTAACACGGGATCAGACATGCATGCCCCTCTCTTCGCCGTTTCCACAACTCGCCAATCCGTATACTTTGGCTAATATTTCGACTGTCCCTTTCGTACCCTGGCACAACCGTACCCAGTCTACCCTACATCCTGTTGCTGCCTACACTCGAAGTCGACTAAACAGATATTGCGGATGGCCCTTCGTTTTTATATCATATGAGGCATTCACAAAAATATTTTGACGACTTTGTCTCAACAATTGTACTATGCGGGTCGGTCGTAAAGTATCAGGCGGAAAGCCTATGTGTGTGGAGGAATATTTTTATGTGTGGTAAATTCGATCCTGCAGTCGATCACATTCGACCTGATATGCTCCTCCTTTTTACTCATATCGAACCCCTTGAGCAAGGCCAAAGTCTTGAAGATATCTGGGCTCAGTATCGGTGATTGGTTGTGCCCATAATTTGCATTTTGGAATAGACCATACATTTGATATGCCAGTAGATACTGACCATTTTCAAAGTTCATTTTCATGTCGATGTACAGATAGCTTTCACTATTCAAATGCATTTTCACATTTTCTATTTGACATGTGTCGAACTACGAAAGGCTCACTCTCACATAGTGCTGTCTTCCGGTCTGTAGTTCAACGATGATGTACCTCGGTTTCTCTGTGGCAAAGCTGGACTTCACCATCCAGTTGATGCGCTGGCTTGCGGGCAATCCGGGGTAGGTTTCGAGACTCCACGACCTGAAAGTGACATCCATGTTTTTTCCATCTTCCACATTCTTCAGCATCTTGATTCGTTCAGTAGTACTTAGCTGAATGTGAGGCAGCATCCATTCGATAGACTGTAGCTTCAGTTACACTTTTTCTCGATTTTCTCATGTACCCATGATAGCATATGTGTGCGTATTGGCTAGGAGCAGTACCAGTTCCTGCTTCGAATTGATGATAATTCANTTGATGCGCTGGCTTGCGGGCAATCCGGGGTAGGTTTCGAGACTCCACGACCTGAAAGTGACATCCATGTTTTTTCAATCTTCCACATTCTTCAGCATCTTGATTCGTTCAGTAGTACTTAGCTGAATGTGAGGCAGCATCCATTCGATAGACTGTAGCTTCAGTTACACTTTTTTTCGATTTTCTCCTGTACCCATGATAGCATATGTGTGCGTATTGGCTAGGAGCAGTACCAGTTCCTGCTTCGAATTGATGATAATTCATTCCTAGATTTCGGCGAATCCCAGTAACTTCGTTAGAGGAATGCAGACCTCCAACTTACCTCCAGGGTGTCGAGGAACACTGTTACCATCTTATGTCTCCCAGTCTACCATCTTAGCCGCAGACTGCTCATTCGGCATGAGCGAGAGGTAATTTTTGATCGCGTTCGTTATACCAACATCTCTCATTTGGTCTACCTTGCCACTGTTGAGCAAATACGTGATGCGATCGATAAGGTGGAGAATACCATTGCTATTTTTCGCCGATGCTTGGATTGATCCATCTTCTTTCGTCAATGTCCCATTGAATAGTTGGAATTACTGACAAGGAAGAGTGCAGATATCATGGTGTTGAACNATGAAGAGTGCAGATATCATGGTGTTGAACGACTATTCGAACTTCCGATGGTAATGTGTATGGTCCGATCAGGAATGGCTGGTATGCATGAAGTTCCACTTTCGTGATACTGTCTTAAAAAATGACCGGCTCGTATTTTTTTAGGTAACCTTCCATGGCCATCAACCTCGAAGCCAAGACTGCGAGGGAAAATCTCGTTGACACATGTTAACACCTTGGTGACTTGTAGTGTATTGATGGCCGGTTTGATGTGGTGCTTTGNGCTATTTTTCGCCGATGCTTGGATTGATCCATCTTCTTTCGTCAATGTCCCATTGAATAGTTGGAATTACTGACAAGGAAGAGTGCAGATATCATGGTGTTGAACGACTATTCGAACTTCCGATGGTAATGTGTATGGTCCGATCAGGAATGGCTGGTATGCATGAAGTTCCACTTTCGTGATACTGTCTTAAAAAATTACCGGCTCGTATTTTTTTAGGTAACCTTCCATGGCCATCAACCTCGAAGCCAAGACTGCGAGGGAAAATCTCGTTGACACATGTTAACACCTTGGTGACTTGTAGTGTATTGATGGCCGGTTTGATGTGGTGCTTTGTTTTATTGCTTCCGGTCACCGTAAATATTATTCCCATCTTCTGAAATGTAACCATTGTGTGATTTATTCGTTTCGAAAATTCACCAACTCTCCGTACTCGTCGACGATTGTCACTGCCACCTGATGTGCTCTCTTCGCAACGACCGGAATGTAAATTATGCTTTGTGGTGCCACGACCAATTTAAAACCTGAACGGAGCATCGGCGAAAACTCGTGCAGCATATTGCTTGGCCTACCATTGAGATATGTACCACTCGCCAAATTGTAGTTTATTCATATCACATTAAAAGGCAAAATGTTTACAGGTCGCGACGATTCGTGAGTTTTGCCGGTTTCGTATATTTGCGACTTGAACCCCAGCATCGTTCCGATGGAATCCGGTTTCGTAAAATCGATATCTTCACTGCATCTGACTACACTCTTCAAAGTATTGGAATTTCAACGAAGTTCGAATTCTGTATCGGGAGACAGAAAATCTTCGATGAACCTTGCAATGTCTTCTAGTTCGTAAGAGGCAATGTTAACTCGCAGTAGACAGTACCACTTTTCATGAGATACATCTTGTAGTTTTTTTCATCTACGTTTGGTTTCGCATTGTAGGTTTCAAAATCAACTAAACCTATGCACCATTCCCCTTCCAGGTCGAGTGGATGAAAGTGTACAGCGTGCAGCTCGGAGCTATGGCTTGTCAAGGTAAGCATTATCTACATAACTGATGGTTACCTGTCTATGTATGTCCATTTTATTCAATTACTTATACGAACGAACAAGGAAGCGAANACTGATGGTTACCTGTCTATGTATGTCCATTTTATTCAATTACTTGTACGAACGAACAAGGAAGCGAAGACACAAGTGTCAGACGTTCCACATTTTCGGCATCTGCTCCATCTCATAGTTGTAAGTCAGTTTGCAATTTTTCATGTATCGCTGCATTTCGGGTGGAGGATGCAAATTTCCAAAACTGTCGTAGTAGTCTCCACGTTCTCCATTTTTCACATTAGTTACCCAGGGTGCTTTGCCCGCTGTTGTGTTGAGGTTGATTACAGCACATTCTTCACATTGGGGTTAAGGGGTCAAAATATCTCGCATGAACACACCGTGAAAATTACGTATCTTTAATTTGCGTACAAACAGTTCCCAATCCACATTCGTGAGCGGCCATTTCGGTAGAGATATCAGTGTCGTCTTTTCCTGCTGCATTGCTTTTGCACAATTCCGCCTTCTATTGGGTATGATATTAGGTAGAGGCCTTGGGATTTGTTTTACCCATGGCGATATCTTCCATATTTGCATTGTGCCTTTGGGCCTCGGACAACTGCTTCCATTCGTTCGATGCTGTGTTGACGGCTCAGACGATACCGCTCGTGGCTCCGATTAGGCCCCGAGGGCCCCATGTGCAGACAAAAGTAGTGGAAAAATCCATGGGTAGATTTTTTTGGTCTAGCATGCTTTTCTTCTCCTTGTAATCACTTTTCGTTTCAATTCCACCATCCACTTTGTTATGTATGGCCCTGTTGTGCACAATCTGTCGCAACAATATCTGTGAAGGAGGCCACAGGCGAGTATACAAAACTAAATTACCATAACAGCGAGCCGGAATGGAATGTCTAATCATCAATTATTAAATGCAGAGAAAAACAGAAAATGTGGGTCCAGCAGACATGAGGACATTCCAGACTAAATTCAACAAACTATCACAACACTCTGCCTCCAGTGCACAACAGGATCCAATCAGAAATCATTACGACACACACGTGGATGGGGCACGAAGTGTGGAATGGACTGCGAGGGAGGAGATCGTCGCAGTCAGCGAGTGCCCAGGGTTGTGAACGGTGACCAGACGAGGAGCCGGTGGCGATCTTGGGCAGAAGGTCCAGAGAGCGAGACGGGGTGACTTCCTCACTAAGTCATCGTCAGTATACTTTAAATTAACCTTTCCTTTCTTCCAGGTGCCTCATAGATCTAACTTCTGTATTACTTATTACTTACTTTAAAAATGATTAAATAAATACTCAATTTTACTCTATAATATCAACTTTTCTGGTCCTAATTACCTATATTAAAACTACGCAACCCCTTCTGTGTTCTTATTCTCGTAGGAGTTAGAGTATTACAAATGTTGAAAGAACCGTGTAATTTATTTAAATTTGGGGGTGGATGGAGAATAACTGATGCAAGGCTGCGAAAGGACAGGGATGGCTCTTACCAAATGGCATGCTTTTGCTGCATTCAGCAAACCCAACATGCTATAAAATAAATGGCTCAGATGGCTAAAAAGCATACTTCTTTCAAAAGTTTTTTAGATAATATAACTGTAAACCCTATAGCAAGTAAGACAGAAGAAGACATACAGGAAACCACAGTGATAGAAATAGAAACCCAAAGAGAGCATACACAAGAAATTCACAGGCTATTCACGAGACAATATTTACAAAATTTGCTGACCACACACACACAAATACACGTATAGTTGAATTTTACACTGACACAGCACAATACGAAATTCCAATTAAAAACTCACCAGGCAACAGTTATCAAAATTTTGACCAGTTTCACTACCCAATCAGCTTATTTAGGAAGAAAATAAAACATCACATAATATTACAGATAAAACATATACAAACAAGCAAAGTAAAACGGAACAGCAAACACAATTTAATATAATAATTCAACAACCAGTACCTATACAGAAATTGCATGGCAGTCAAGAAGAAAACATACTAGAATTCATAGATGAATTTGAAACAGGCGCGGAAATCAATCAGTGCAACGAACAGACCAAAATTGAAAGACTAGGCAGCTCAGTCATGGCACCTACTCCATCTTCGCTCTGCCTCACTGACAGCAGGATATTCATGCTGTGGGTGAAGGCGGGGAGCAATTACCAGGGGGGGCACCCCCTCCCTATCTTCTAAAATAGTCCGTCAGTCTAAGCTGAACACTAAAAAGTGCTCGGCGGGACTTCCGGGATCAACCAATGATGGTGGCGAGCCGCTGACCCAGGATGACGGCTGNACACTAAAAAGTGCTCGGCGGGACTTCCGGGATCAACCAATGATGGTGGCGAGCCGCTGACCCAGGATGACGGCTGATGTCAGTGATTTTTCCAAGGTGCGATTCATTCTAGTTCCATCCATCGCGCATCCGCAATCAGCTGCCCGCAGAATCCAGCAGTGAGGTTCGCTTCACTTCGCATGTTTCAGCACCTCTAGATCCCCCTCCCCTCCTTGATCGTGGGCTGCCTCTTGCACGATGCGCTTCGCCATCTCGTACTGAGATACCCAGGTTCCCGACGTCTACGATGAAGGCGTTTGCGCACCGGCCGGTTGGTCCGCGGAGTGATATTGGAATATTCCCAGCCACCCCAGATCCGGGGGATCTCCTATCCAGGAACAGGGAACGCGACGAGTTGCGGAATAGTCGCCTTACCCGAGCTGCTGCAGTCCCGAGGCACTTGCAGAGGCCCCTCGCCTTCGCTGGTCCCAGGGGCCGGGCAGATCCCGGCGAAAGAACAGCCACGAGCACGATACTCACCCAACGATATCTCGACTTGTGAGGCGAAAAACCAGGTGCAACCAGTTTTGTTAAATCGCATGAACACGCGTTCCGGACCAATCAGAGAACTCGTCCGGCCGGGAGAGGTTAAAAGATTTGGTAAAATTTTTTTGACGCGGCATTTCAGATCTTTTAATGCGTCTGTTAGTGTCTGGTGGTTCATAATTACTGACATCGCTTATATTAGGGTTGGGGTAGAGTCTTAATTTATCATATAACTTAATATATTGCTTGATTATTTTGCCTTGTATATACTGCACATTAAGCGTTGTATGGAGATCGCAGTTTCTCGTGTACAAAGTGGCTTCGCCAATTATCCTTCGATATTTATTCTAAACAATTTGTAAGTGATTTATTAATGATTTAGCTGCCTTTCCCCACATTTCGTTCCCGTATATGAGAACTGAGCGGGCGAAATAATTGTAAATTATCAGTTTAAGTCTTTTGTATAACGTGTTGCATTTTTAAGCATAGGATATAACTCATTTAGTTTTGCATATGGTAATGGTTTTACTGTGTTTAATGTAAACGTCCCAGTGCATTTTTTTNAGGATATAACTCATTTAGTTTTGCATATGGTAATGGTTTTACTGTGTTTAATGTAAACGTCCCAGTGCATTTTTTTTAAATATATTATTAAGCCTAAATATTATGCGGAGTTAGAAAAAGGAATTTCTGTGTTGTTATATCCCAGTGTGTTAGCCTCATACTTTCGTCTGCGAGTAAGTACTAAAGCCTGGCTTTTCTCTGCGTTCATTTTTATCTTCCAACGTTTATACACTGGCTCAGCTCGCTGAGCTGTAACTGGGTGTAAATGTGACCGTAGAAAAGGCTTTTATCGTGAGCAAAATTTACTATATCGTCTGCATGCATTTCTGAACAGTGGGAGTGTGGTATGTCAGCTGTAAATATATTGTATAGAAATGGTGAAAGTGCAGAGTCTTGTAGCACTCCTGTGGTGAGCCGGCGGNAGGATATAACTCATTTAGTTTTGCATATGGTAATGGTTTTACTGTGTTTAATGTAAACGTCCCAGTGCATTTTTTTAAATATATTATTAAGCCTAATTATTATGCGGAGTTAGAAAAAGGAATTTCTGTGTTGTTATATATGTGTGTTAGCCTCATACTTTCGTCTGCGAGTAAGTACTAAAGCCTGGCTTTTCTCTGCGTTCATTTTTATCTTCCAACGGTTATACACTGGCTCAGCTCGCTGAGCTGTAACTGGGTGTAAATGTGACCGTAGAAAAGGCTTTTATCGTGAGCAANCTGGCTCAGCTCGCTGAGCTGTAACTGGGTGTAAATGTGACCGTAGAAAAGGCTTTTATCGTGAGCAAAATTTACTGTATCGTCTGCATGCATTTCTGAACAGTGGGAGTGTGGGATGTCAGCTGTAAATATATTGTATAGAAATGGTGAAAGTGCAGAGTCTTGTAGCACTCCTGTGGTGAGCCGGCGGNTATGTCAGCTGTAAATATATTGTATAGAAATGGTGAAAGTGCAGAGTCTTGTAGCACTCCTGTGGTGAGCCGGCGGGTAGATGACTTACAATTGTCAATGCTGACGTTAAATTGCCTGTTAATGCCTTTTTTCTAAGGAGATGTATATAACAGTCCGGGAAGTGGAAATGTATAAAATTTTGCAGGATGCCGTTAGTCCAAACTTTATAAATTGCCTTTGCTACGTCTAGAAAAACTTCTAAGGTAAATGTATGCTCTAAAATGGCTGTGGTAGTATCTGTTGCAAACTTTGGGACTGATTACACAGTGGAATGTTGTGCTTTAAACCCGTATTGAATATCCAGAATAATGCCACTAATTTTGGCGTGTGTATTTAGCCTACTTAACAGCATTTTTTCGAATATCTTATTAATAAGCTGAGCAGTGAAATCGGCCCGCCGGTTTTGTGGGTAGTAGGAGGTTTTTCCCGGGTTTAGGTAGTGTGATTACTTTGGCTATTTTCCAGTCTGTGGGTAAGTATTTGTATTTTAGCATTGCGTTAAAAATGTNTTAGGTAGTGTGATTACTTTGGCTATTTTCCAGTCTGTGGGTAAGTATTTGTATTTTAGCATTGCGTTAAAAATGTATATTACAAAGCACAGTACTGAGTGGGTTAATTTTATAGAGTTTGGNTAAGCTGAGCAGTGAAATCGGCCCGCCGGTTTTGTGGGTAGTAGGAGGTTTTTCCCGGGTTTAGGTAGTGTGATTACTTTGGCTATTTTCCAGTCTGTGGGTAAGTATTTGTATTTTAGCATTGCGTTAAAAATGTCTATTACAAAGCACAGTACTGAGTGGGTTAATTTTATAGAGTTTGGTATTTTATTGTGTCTGGCCCCGGCACCTTGTTTGCTTTAATTGTGTTAAGAGGGAAAAGAAGTTCTGGGAGGGTGACTGGCTCAGGGTCAGTTATTTAAGTGATTGTTTACTGTTGTGTTAACATCCTTAGGGAAATTGATGTCACCGAGATCGTTATTAGGGGATAATTGGTCTTCTAGTGTATCTGCCATTGCTTCCGCTTTATCCGCCGGGTTGTGCTACCTGTGCGGCCTCACATAGGCACCGCGCGCGCTCCTCTGGCGGCGAATGTTGTAACTAATTGCTGAACTGTGAGAACGGAGACTTCTCAGCACCAGCTAAGTTAAAAAGATCAGCAGCTTGGTTTGCTTTGAATAGCGAAAAACAAACGCAAATTACTTTGTTGTTGGGTGCAGTGCATGAATGATTACGGGATCACAATGTCCGATGTTGTTATTCATTCATTTCCGCACGCGAAACTGAAGAGGAACGACGTAAGTTGTAAATCTAGGCTTTACGTACACGAAAAGAAGCCCTACACTGCTTGCTTATAAATGTATTGTTCGTTAACGTAGAAAATGCATACAATACACGCTTTTTTTACTTTACTGTTAAGTAACAAAAATAGCTATAATTAGATTAAACTAACTGTATTATATGTAACAGTGTGAACATTAGTACGTTAAGACCAGGTATTAGGCTACCTAGTTCTCACCAATATCCAACTATAACAAAACACTAAAAACAATATTTATATAATAAGTAATTATCTATCGAAATGTATTCGTATCAATAATGAGTTAATATTTGAAATTCAGTTCTAACGGTACACATCGAGAACCAACAGCCTCATGAAGAATATGCAGTACTCATTTGCCTGGAAACAAAAAGTCTGGATACCAGAATCTAACATATATACCAGTACATTTAAAAAAATTATTTTAAAAATAGTTACTTCATCTTACGATCGGGTTTGTAAAAGCCGCAAAGTTAAGAAAAAAGAATTTAAATAAAATAAAATTTAATTATTCTAGAAAATTATTGTTTATGGCCCAAGAGGTGTTACAAGTTTCTGACTTACAAAAATGAAATGTAAGTTACCGAAAATATTTTAATGTTACATTTTTAGTGGCTACTCATAGAAAATATTTGCTACCAGTTATAATAAAATGTATTTTTGAATTAGAATTTTTGGAAGTGCAATATGTTTTTACTTTAATAATAGCAAACGGTGTATTCTAATTATATATACGTTAACTTCTGCCTGAATGTTAATTTAAGGTAGCGTACTGTTTTAGAAAATATATTGATTTGTCTTTGATTGAGTATAGTCCGCAATTTACAGTAGGTAATTTAATAGTAATAAAACTATACAATATTTAACGCCACCTCCTTCCTAAAAATATATATGTGTATATTTTTGCAAGATGTCAGAGGGGCGTATCCAAGTTCGTAAGGCTTGGATGACTAAATAAAAATTTTAAAAAAAATTGGTTTTTCAGTTATTTACACATCTGTTATTTACGACATTAAACTAGCTATCCCCACTGTTCCTCTTATTATTCTCAGTGAGTGAACTATTTAATCTGCATCACAATTACAATTAATGTCCTTATAGTATCAATGTCTCCATATTGACAAGGCACTTAATTCACTCTCATAATTCTCCATAATTCCAAATGCCTGTTACTTACGCATCCAGTTCAACAGTCCCGCCCGTCAGTCTCACTCGCCAATGTATAGATGCTCGCAGTTCGCAGCCTTCACTCTCGTTAGTCACTCTCGCCCCCACTCACCACCACTCGACGCTCTGCTGGCTCGTCGCTTCGCTCGCTTCGCTCGCTTCGCACACTTGGCGCTTAAGGTCGCACAACCCTCTCAACTCTAAAACTTTCATATCGTTGGCTCCGTCGTGGATTAATTATTCTCGCTAGCCCGATCTAGATGGTGCCCTGCAACCCAAGTCACGCTGAGAGTGGCAAGGGTGATAACTAGAAAATTCTTTCAAGGATATCCCCATCAATTCAATCCGCTGAAGGTGAGGAGCGCAGAGGTCCTTACAAACTTACCTAGCACACGCGGCGGCTTGCCTTTGTAAGTCGCCGTGCACGTCTCACGTTATCGCTCTCTCCTAGGCACACTGTTTCTCTCCTTCGAGCGGGACGGAGCAAGGGAAGCGATGCATAGTAAAAAGCATGTAACAATAGCTTTCATTTTTATTTTGGGACGGCTGAGGTACTAAACTCTATTGAATGTAATTAAGGGTAGTAATTCTTATTAAGACTCCTAATAATACACAACCAGTTTCCGAGTAACGACAGATCGAAGCCAGTCATAGCATGTCCAAAGTTTATTAGCTANTCCTAATAATACACAACCAGTTTCCGAGTAACGACAGATCGAAGCCAGTCATAGCATGTCCAAAGTTTATTAGCTAATTGTTGGAACATTTTATCACACAATAATCAAGACGTCCGGTTTCCTTTACCTTTCTTTCACAACCATGTGGCATAAATGCCAATGTTTTACTTCGACCTTACTAAGGATTTTAATTCTTTAATGCAGATTAACTGCCACAATGGATCTGCAAACTTTATACCGTCGTGGATAAGTTAATAGTTTTAAATATTTTTATTTGGCTTATTTGACCACATTTTCATTTAAGTAATCATAATATGCACTTCACACGGGACCGCTCAAAACAAAGACATAATTACATTGAATACGACTATAGGGAGTAATTCTCTCATGTTATTGTTTTATTCATTAACGTTTTTCTTCATAAGTGTAAGGGAAATATTTTTTAATGATTTCCCTTGTTGTCCTGTGTGACAGTTTATCTGAAAATCATTCAGAGAATGGCTGTGTTTATATAAAAATTTGAGGTAGCAGACATTCTCCAGAGTATTCACAAGTGAATCTTACGATAACCGTATGGTGACCGTTTACTCGCAACAAACCTTCGTAGTGTTGGAATATTTAGTGAGACACCACTTCGCCTTTGGGAAAGATAAGCATCCTCAANCTCGCAACAAACCTTCGTAGTGTTGGAATATTTAGTGAGACACCACTTCGCCTTTGGGAAAGATAAGCATCCTCAAGAATTTTTTGCTGGATATACCTGCGAACAGCTAACTGGATACAGTGGACTTTTGGGCTAACGTTGTTATCTCGCTGTCCCATTGTGTAGTTCAGCAGGTGGTCATTTGAAAATGAGAGCGCAAGGTCTAACAAACTTCTCCAGCCTTGCAGAGAAACTAACGAGATTACAGATCTCTTTGCGATACTGAGGTAGGCTTTGTTTATCACGATGTCAACGACATAGGTGTTTAGAAATTTATTTACAATTGGCAATTTCTGTACCCATTAAAATAATATTTTGGGTGTTTAGAAAATGATTGATAAGAACATACTAAATGGCTTTCGTAATTATTCATGGTAATTAAAAATTTTCATTCATAAATAATTCAATTTTTATAATATTTCATGAGACAGATGAATATATAACATATAAAATCGCACGACTATAAAATATATTTCAAGCACTTAAAATAAGTTCGGTTGAGTGCCTGTAACATACAGATAGATAAACAAATAACGTTTACGTGTTATAAAAAATTGCCTCGAAGTTATTATGAATACACATTTAAGCACACACACGTTTTTGTGTGTGTGTGTATATATACACATTATGTGTGTGTATATATATTTATTTATAAACACACAAACATTAACATACAGGTGGTTACTAAAATATGGTGACAAACACCACCCACGTATTCTATGTGACAAAATAAGGCGAAAGCATAACACGACATGTTATATAAAGTGCTTCCGAAGGGTGGTACACACTCTTCAATTAGGAGCTGATAGACCATGCAATTGCACATTATAAGAAAAGTATTCACAATCAAAATGGCAGAGTCTGGATAACGAGTTACTATACAAATATCTACTATCCGTGTAACACCTTTCACCATCATTAAAATACGTCGTGATAAAAATGCGGCTAGCAACCCGGATTTTGNTGGCAACCCTGATTTTGCGGAACATGAAATGAAATTAATGGAATTAATGAAAAGGCCTCTTACATAGTTGTCGCTATACAAACCATTTCCTAGGAATAAATGCATATAGTACACAACCACCAAATACCTTGGCCGCGTACATAGGCAACACGCTAAACACCTGTGATGATCGAAGTCGCGTGGCATAATACTCTGAGAGTGGAACACAATTTACCATGACGGTGGACTGAACAATGAATTGACAGAGTGGGGTAAGCGTGGATGGTATTCAGACGTAAAGTGTCACCCAGCTCCATCACAGTGTTCCTGAATGCAGTCGTGTTTCACAGGATGGACACTCATGACCGGCCCTGTACAGTGACCAGCAATTATCTGGGCGCGCGAGCTCCCTAGTCCTGTCTTGAGGAGTGTCCAGCACAAACAAGTCAATAGCTGTGCGACAAACGTCGCGGTCGACCGTATACGAGGAGTATGGAAAATATTCGCTGCTAAACCCTAGAGAAAAGGTTTGAAAATTTCACATTATAACAATAACGTGCGTTATTACGCACACAGATCATCATCTGTACTGCGAAGTAGTTGACAAAGAAGCACACAAACATTCAAAACAGTCACGTAAATATTTTAAGTAAATTTTGCACATAGACTCGTGTTTAAAAGCAGTAAGACTTTCGCGACTACACAAGCAACTGTTTTACAATACCAAACTTTTCATTTTTCTTCCGATTATGAAAGTGAAAATACTGTTGCATGACAAGTAAGTACTTCATTTTGTACCAAGTGGGTTTGGTCGCGTAATCTCATCTCTCACGTGCGCTCGGAAGATCTTAGGTTCGATCCAANAAACAAATAACGTTTACGTGTTATAAAAAATTGCCTCGAAGTTATTATGAATACACATTTAAGCACACACACGTTTTTGTGTGTGTGTGTATATATACACATTATATGTGTGTATATATATTTATTTATAAACACACAAACATTAACATACAGGTGGTTACTAAAATACGGTGACAAACACCACTCACGTATTCTATGTGACAAAATAAGGCGAAAGCATAACACGACATGTAATATAAAGTGCTTCCGAAGGGTGGTACACACTCTTCAATTAGGAGCTGATAGACCATGCAATTGCACATTATAAGAAAAGTATTCACAATCAAAATGGCAGAGTCTGGATAACGAGTTACTATACAAATATCTACTATCCGTGTAACACCTTTCACCATCATTAAAATACGTCGTGATAAAAATGCGGCTAGCAACCCGGATTTTGCGGAACATGAAATGAAATTAATGGAATTAATGAAAAGGCCTCTTACATAGTTGTCGCTATACAAACCATTTCCTAGGAATAAATGCATATAGTACACAACCACCAAATACCTTGGCCGCGTACATAGGCAACACGCTAAACACCTGCGATGATCGAAGTCGCGTGGCATAATACTCTCAGAGTGGAACACAATTTACCATGACGGTGGATTGAACAATGAATTGACAGAGTGGGGTAAGCGTGGATGGTATTCAGACGTAAAGTGTCACCCAGCTCCATCACAGTGTTCCTGAATGCAGTCGTGTTTCACAGGATGGACACTCATGACCGGCCCTGTACAGTGACCAGCAATTATCTGGGCGCGCGAGCTCCCTAGTCCTGTCTTGAGGAGTGTCCAGCACAAACAAGTCAATAGCTGTGCGACAAACGTCGCGGTCGACCGTATACAAGGAGTATGGAAAATATTCGCTGCTAAACCCTAGAGAAAAGGTTTGAAAATTTCACATTATAACAATAACGTGCTTTATTACGCACACAGATCATCATCCGTACTGCGAAGTAGTTGACAAAGAAGCACACAAACTTTCAAAACAGTCACGTAAATATTTTAAGTAAATTTTGCACATAGACTCGTGTTTAAAAGCAGTAAGACTTTCGCGACTACACAAGCAACTGTTTTACAATACCAAACTTTTCATTTTTCTTCCGATTATGAAAGTAAAATTACTGTTGCATGACAAGCAAGTACTCCATTTTGTACCAAGTGGGTTTGGTCGCGTAATCTCATCTCTCACGTGCGCTCGGAAGATCTTAGGTTCGATCCAANCCATTTTGTACCAAGTGGGTTTGGTCGCGTAATCTCATCTCTCACGTGCGCTCGGAAGATCTTAGGTTCGATCCAAACTAGCTACACTGAGAGCTATTCCTCTCAAGATTAGCACATGTTTCAAACGCTTGTCCATTCGAATAAGATCCTGATTAGTCTTTTTGCATAAAGGGGCAATACATATTAACACTAAGCTCAACTTTCGTGTGGCACTTTACTCATGAGATGAAAAAAAAAAATACTGCCCATCATCATGGGTGTAAGTTTGAAAATATTTTACTGATTCGACCGTGTAACTTTCGCTTTAGTTCTGAACCCTCCGAACATTTCGACCTGTGGCTGTGACCACCAGAAAGCAATCACGTCCCACAGACGCACACACGTGGGACTGTAATATCAGTATAGAAGGGCCACGCACGAGCAGTTTTCCTGTTGATGTCACCCTCACTTTATCCCCATCTTTCTCACAGTCTTTCATCCTTTCGCTCTCTCCTCTCCTGGAAACTTCCACCCCAGCCACCCTCTTCCTTTCGCCATCAATCCCCGACACGTCCACTCAGAACTAATCGGCGGCAGCGGCAGGAGTTCTTCCGGGCATTACGTGGGTCCAACGAAGCTGCAATTTCCTGCCTAGATGCTAGCCCCCTTTCCACCAGACAAGGCCGGCATTACACTAGCATCTCCAGCGCGAGGCAGAGGGAAGGGATGTTAGCGCTCGCTCGATTATTCACGCAATGTTCGAGCTGATTTTTAGTTTGAGGAATTGAAAGAAATTTTTACACACATACGACTTGTGTCATAGCCTACTTTACTACTGACTGCTTTAAATTGTGCGCCTTTTAGGATTGCGCGGCAAAGCCTGTTAGTTGGATTATCTCTTACCTATGGGGAAAATAGTTGTAATATCGCTTATCTATGGTGAAAATGAAACAATGTAGAGATTTTTTTTTTCGTTCCACTAAATGAGAATTCACGTGGAATGCAAAAATGTGCCCTCTTTCAAATAAAACAGCAAAGGATATGAATAAAAGTCCATCATATATGACCTGGCAAAATCACAATTGCAATGTTTTTGGGACATGCAATTAAATTATAGGAAATTATTTATAGAAAATAAAACAAGGGTGACTGATCGGTTATGTATTCATTTATTTTAAGGTATGCTGAGCAAAACCTATTTTACAAAAATCACAGATTGCTACAAATAAAAAACATGCAAAAATGTTATTTTTTAAGCATTTTTTTCAAATCCCGTGGAAATATTAAATTGCGTTATTTTTAAGATACTTTGAGGTAACACATGGTATCTTATTTCAATGCGAATTATCTCATTTCAGTAAGTGAGTTTTATATCTTCGGAGATAGTTGGTTCACAAAATTAATACCAAATGTGTTAAACACATTGATTTGCTGTTTTATTTTCTGTGATTATTTTACACTTAAAATTTAGTTTATTTATCATAGGTGTTAACATAACATTAAGTTTCTCAGGTTTGTTCTCCTTGTCTTTCTATACATAACATTTCCTCCCCCTTTAGATGGTGTNAACATAACATTAAGTTTCTCAGGTTTGTTCTCCTTGTCTTTCTATACATAACATTTCCTCCCCCTTTAGATGGTGTTTAAACAATTATAAATACAGAAACATCTGAACAACATATTTAATTTGATGATTATAACTTTGGTAGACATCGTTGGCGTGATGATTGACGCAGAAAAGTCGAAGTGCCAGTGTCTGGATACTGATCATGATTTCTTTCAAAACTTACGGTATCAGAAGTCTTCAGTGTCATTATAGAAGATGAATTTTAGCTGTAGTGTTTTGTTGGATGCTTCAGATGATGAGCATTCTGTGGTATTCGAACGAGGGTAGAAATTTATTCTTCGTGGGAGCTCAGTGACATTGTTATTCTAAACCCTTAGTTGAACATATGGAGCAGGTTGAAAGGAGGATTCCTCTGCTCGGTTAGATTGGATATGATCGACATGTTGTTTGAGGCATTTTAAAAAGTAGTCGATCTCATAGTGAAGGTCTCCGAGGAGTTTTAAGATTGTTCCTGCAGTCAATTTGTCCATGCGTGGGTTGCCTGTAAAGAGATACACAGGTTGGACAGGTTCGAATGTGCAAAATTTATTTTTGAATAAAGCTTATTGTTTATCCATAATTTTAGTGTACAAATCGTCGGGCCGGACAAGATCAAGACGTGTGCGTATATTACGTCCCAAGAACAGATGTGCAGTTGAATATCCGGTAGTAGCATGTGGTGCCTTCTGATACCGCTGTAGAAACTCGTTCAGGTTCTGCTGTAAAGATTCTGGTGTGGTAGATATTGCGCTGGGAAAACCCTGAACCATCTCTACATACTGTTCAGCTTGTCCATTAGTTGAGTGATGGTATTGAGCTATAAACGTATGGTATTTAGCACTACTAACTTGTAGAAACATGTGGAACTCTGCAGAAGTGAACTGTGTAGCACTATCAGAAACTATGGTGACAGGAACACCATAGGTTGTAAACGGTTCATCCAGAATTGCAAATGTAATGGAAGTGTTCATGGATCTAGTGGTTTTAACTTCAAACCATATACTGTATTCATCAACTATGATAAGGAGGATCTTGACAGCTATGGGACCTGCATAGTCGAAGTGTATGTGTTCCCATTGTCACTTGGGATACTCCCAGTGATGATCGCGAAATTTGGACAGAGCATGGGAGTGTTTGGCACACTCGCTAAAAGAATTCGCTAACCGCTCGATGTCTATATCAATACCTGGCCAGAAAATAAAATATGTAGCTATGCCTTTGATCTTCGCAATACCTGCATGCGCTGCATGTAGGTCGTTGAGGATTGTTTTTTGTAGTGTGTGTGTGGTACGACGATTTGGTAGTCAAAGAGTTAACAGTTAGCACTTAGAGTGTAGTTTACTTCTGGTGCCTTGAATCCAGAATGTGTGAGACTTCGACTCGACTCCAACAGTGGAACTATCTTGCCTGAGTGAGAATCTTTTCCTGTTTCTCGGGCAATGATCTCGGCTCGAACTGGTAGCTGTTTATTCTGGCAGAGGACGAAGAAGTCAAATTCATCATACTATATGACTTCTCCTTCTTCTAATGTAAATTTGTAGACAGAATTAAAAGTTGTTGGTAGTGGTGTGCGGGAGCAGTAATTAGCATTCGCATTTGATTAAGTTGGCTTGAAACAAATGTCATAATCAAAGTTATCTGTATATAAAATTTGTGTCAATAGCTTGTGATCTGCAATAAATGTAAATTGACTGGCATGCAAATAATTGAAGAACTTCTTAACAGCCCACATTATGGATAGAACTTCTTTGTCGATTTATGGATAATGTTACTCGGTAGCACTCATGGTGCGACTGGCAAATGCGATCGGGCATTCCTTTCCATTTGGCAGTCGATCTGATAGGACAGCGCTTAANCACTCATGGTGCGACTGGCAAATGCGATCGGGCATTCCTTTCCATTTGGCAGTCGATCTGATAGGACAGCGCTTAAACCTCTCTAACTAGTATCCATTGCTAGAAGTAAAGGGAGTGATGGAACATATGGCATTAGTACATGTAGAGAAATTAAAGCTTTCTTGATGTCATAATTTACTGCTTCTTCATCTAGTGTCAATTTAAAGGGTTTTGTGTGCAGCATATTTCAACTAGTTTGGTTCCTAGTATATAAATTTGAAATAAATTGACTATAACAAGTCGCTTTACCCAAACATAATGGTAAGTCTTCAGGTGTTGAGGGTTTAGCCGCATCTGGAATTGCTTCTTTGTGTTTGTCTGATTTGCGGAAGCCTTGGCCATCAATATTGTGTCCTAGGAACTGGAAANATCTGGAATTGCTTCTTTGTGTTTGTCTGATTTGCGGAAGCCTTGGCCATCAATATTGTGTCCTAGGAACTGGAAAGAAATTTTACATAGTTTATTTGCAGGCCGTGTGACCTTATTCTCTCCAATGTTGTTTCCATAGTTGAAATAAGATTTTCAAAATTATCTGCAAAAAACTAACACATCATTATAGAACTTCAGTACATTGGGAATGTTTTGTAGGACAGCTTCCATACAGCGCTGCCAAATCGCAGGTATATTTNATTATAGAACTTCAGTACATTGGGAATGTTTTGTAGGACAGCTTCCATACAGCGCTGCCAAATCGCAGGTATATTTTCATAAACATAAACTGCACATATTGGTCGAATCAATCCATGTGTAGGGGTGTTGAGTTTCAGTTCATGTCTAAATTCTTCGTCGATAGGCAGATGTGTGTAAGCACCTGTGATTTCCAAGTGACAGAAAATATTAGCTCCTTTGATACAGTTCAATATGTTCTCGTGCTTTGAGATTGGGTATTCGTCTATGATTATGCGTGAGTAAATTGTAGGTATGTAGTTGCCCATAATGTGAATTTTCCAATTTTTCTTGGTTACATCTGTCGGTGAGGCCCATTCCAAATGTTCAACCCACTCATAGAAACCTAATGCGATCTTGGCATCTATCTCTTTGGCATAGGCTCCGCACAGTGCTAGTCGTACTTACGTGCACGAGTTAAGATAGGTTTTGCTCCTAGCGCACTGTAGCAGGTGGTCCAGTAAGTTTGCCGGCTACCTCACTGAAAACATCCTCATAGTGGGCTAACAANCCTAGCGCACTGTAGCAGGTGGTCCAGTAAGTTTGCCGGCTACCTCACTGAAAACATCCTCATAGTGGGCTAACAAGTGATTGATTTGAGTATTCTATTCGAGGTTCAGATATGGAACAGTGGTAGTTAATGAAAGAACAGCCTTAGGAGCGGAAAATAATTTTACAAAATCTATCCGTGAACAAACTCAGCTAACAATTTGTGTCCNATCTGGAATTGCTTCTTTGTGTTTGTCTGATTTGCGGAAGCCTTGGCCATCAATATTGTGTCCTAGGAACTGGAAATAAATTTTACATAGTTTATTTGCAGGCCGTGTGACCTTATTCTCTCCAATGTTGTTTCCATAGTTGAAATAAGATTTTCAAAATTATCTGCAAAAAACTAACACATTTTTATAGAACTTCAGTACATTGGGAATGTTTTGTAGGACAGCTTCCATACAGCGCTGCCAAATCGCAGGTATATTTTCATAAACATAAACTGCACATATTGGTCGAATCAATCCATGTGTAGGGGTGTTGAGTTTCAGTTCATGTCTAAATTCTTCGTCGATAGGCAGATGTGTGTAAGCACCTGTGATTTCCAAGTGACAGAAAATATTAGCTCCTTTGATACAGTTCAATATGTTCTCGTGCTTTGAGATTGGGTATTCGTCTATGATTATGCGTGAGTAAATTGTAGGTATGTAGTTGCCCATAATGTGAATTTTCCAATTTTTCTTGGTTACATCTGTCGGTGAGGCCCATTCCAAATGTTCAACCCACTCATAGAAACCTAATGCGATCTTGGCATCTATCTCTTTGGCATAGGCTCCGCACAGTGCTAGTCGTACTTACGTGCACGAGTTAAGATAGGTTTTGCTCCTAGCGCACTGTAGCAGGTGGTCCAGTAAGTTTGCCGGCTACCTCACTGAAAACATCCTCATAGTGGGCTAACAAATGATTGATTTGAGTTTTCTATTCGAGGTTCAGATATGGAACAGTGGTAGTTAATAAAAGAACAGCCTTAGGAGCGGAAAATAATTTTACAAAATCTATCCGTGAACAAACTCAGCTAACAATTTGTGTCCAAAAAGAGTATAAAAATCGCCATTGACAACATAAAGGTTGAGTCTACGTTGTGTCCATCCGATTGTGACATTGACTGGTAAACTGTCTATACAATTGATGCGGTGATCTGTGTAGCTTGTGAACTGTCTATTTGTCTTTTGAAGGAAGAATGTTGGTTTTATAATGCATACAGTTTTCTCACTTACTATACCATAAAGTGCACCTGAGACCAACTCCATCTCCAAATTGTTTCCATCGATCTGCACAATGAGCATATGCTTACCCAGCTGTTACACTTTGTTGATGTCTTGGACTTTACTGGATTGTTGTAAATTGTCTTCTGACAGTTGGGCATCATCTGTAATTTTATCAGCATTTTATGCTGACTTTTTTGACTTGCAGATCTTGGCAATGTGTTTCATATCGCCACAGTTATAGCACCTGTAGCTGTGAAATGGGCATTGGTCATGAGCGTGCTGTCTTCCGCAACCACTATTGCATAAGTAACGAATTTTTCGGTTATTTTAAATTTTTCGTCAGATTTAGGCCCATCATGTGAAGAAGCTCTTAAGTGTGCGATGTTTTGTGTTTTCTTAGTTCGTGGAGGTGAATATCCTTTTTTATGCAATCCTTCTGATGTGGCTGATGATCCGGCAGTATTTACTTCACTGGTCTTGTGTTTTGCTTCTATTGTGTGCGCCATTACATATGCTTCGGTATATGTGGACGGATTCTTGTATGTCATCTCACTGCACATCTCACGAGAATTGAGACCATGTAAAAGTGGTTCAATTAACATTATGTCCATGAAGAGGCCATATTCACATTGAGAGGCCCCTTGTCCTAGGGGTCATTCTGAAATCTGGGGACAATTTAGGTAAACAGAGTTTTTATATGTTTCTATTAATTATTTTAATATACATTTTATTTTTAAAAAAAGTTATTCCGCACAAATAAATAAAGTATGTAAGAGTTAAAATTTAAAAAATATAATTAGTAAAATTGAACCTTTTATGGTGAAATGTCACTTCTATGGAATGTCACTTCTCCCGTTTCAATAGAGAATAAGGCTTCCAATTTTATAACACATTTAGGAATTGTTAATTAGTAATCTGATATATAATACAAAACAATAATTCCAGTTTACAAACATTATAATTTTACTGAAATTATTAACTATGCAATTGTAACATCATTTGGTGTTCCTTCTTTTAATGTTTCCTCCATGGTGCAAAAACATTTCTTACAGATCTACTATAATGTGCATGAGTACCCAGAAACCATGTGAATAAAAGCCATGACTAGCCACCTTGAAAAGCGTTTCATTACAGTCCTGCAGAAAAGTGTTTTTATTGTTTTATTTAGTAGTTTTCCCCTGGTTATTGAAGAGTATTGTTATTTGTATTCACCTCCATGGCTTTAATAAATTTAGTTTTTTCCTTTCTTAAAATTATTATTAAAGTTAGGTTTAATTAATTATTTAATATTAGATGAAAATCATGACCATGTGGTTTAGTCAATTGCAGGTTAGGTTCTGTGTAAAAAAAACCTCAAATCTGTCACTGCCATGGTTGTCACCTCCATGTAATTAATCTAGCATGGAGGTGACATAATATTCATGGAGGTGACAAATTGAATTTTATATTTTACTGTATGTATGTAGTGCCTATCTTTATTAGTGCCTTGAGGCATAGGTTTTTACTTAAAATTGCTGTTCTCTACACTACTTACTTATTGTTACAGTTATTTTAAATGGTTATAATTTTTTTTTTCAGTAAATAGTGGCAAGTGCGTAATTTCCAGGTGTAGGCCTACTTATAAAAGGTTTAGAAAGTTCAGATAGGCTTACATCTTGCATCCATGACAGGCTGGCATGTTAAGATTAGAAAATAAAGAAAAATATATTTTGCTTCAAAACTTTTAGTTTATCCAAAAGGAAAATAATGCTTGCTGACAAAAAATTAACTATTACAAGTTTGGTGTATGAAAATTAATGTGTGATTTTGTGTCAGAACCTTTTTCTAGAATGCGAACTTTCATAGTTTGTGAAGTTTTAACAGTTCGTTTACAGATAGGCTCTTTTTATGGAGGTACCAAATAAGCGTAGATATTTTTAAGTACCTGCATATTGTACAAATATCCATGGTTTACCGAAGTTAAGCAACAATAAAAAAAATGTATCCAATTTTCCAGAATATTCAACATATTGCTTTGAAATACTAGACGGAAGATACCAATATTAACAAAAAGATTTAATTTTATTTTTAGAAGTAAATATGGCACGAAAGAAAATTGTTCGATAAGGATTTGGCAGACGCCAGGAAAAAGAAACGAAAAGCAATAATTGAGTGAAGAAATAAACTAAAGAGTAGTCCAGTACTTTATGAAGAAGTCAAAGAAAGAGAAAGAGTATATTATAATGGAAGAGAAGAGGAAGGGAAAATTTTAATGATTTCAGACTTAAGTGAAAGAGGCAAAAGGCAGCAAAGGAAAAACTAGACAGAAAGGAAAAAAGGCATAGAAAGATGCAAAATGCAGATAAAGAACTCAACAGAATTGTATTGTGTGGTACTCGGCCATTATGTGAGACAGAACCTAGTGGTGGAGCAAGAGAGGCCAATGTTTCTGTTGATGTACCTAGCAGTTACATACCAGGAAAGTTGGCTCAACTAGGAAGAATGCAGGCCGTAAAAGGGGGTAGAGGAACAGATCAAAGGCTTAACAGTAGATTAAAAAACTTGAAAGAAAGCTTAAATGACTTTCGAAAAGCGCATCTAAATATACTGCTAAGTATACATAAACAGAAGGTAAATAATGAAAGTCCGGGAACAATAGCTAGAGCATTTCTGAGTGGTGAGAAAAAGTCTCCTAAAATATTGAAACGTTTACAGTTTGCAGAATCAATCACTACATAGATAGCATACAACTACATTGTAAACAAAAAGTCAAAAGCTTATCATATCTTTGTTAGAGTTCTAAGAGGAAATAATTATTAAAAAAAATACAGGTTCCCTTATCACACCAAGATGTTACTTCCTCACAAGAAAAAAAAATGCATGGAGGGGAAAAAATGTTTTTTTTTTTTTTCAAAATAGGAAGTATGGCAGTAAAATTTCATTGCATATGAAAAATTGTAATATTGGTTTTTTTNTAAAAGCCATGACTAGCCACCATGAAATGCGTTTCATTACAGTCCTGCAGAAAAGTGTTTTTATTGTTTTATTTAGGAGTTTTCCCCTGGTTATTGAAGAGTATTGTTATTTGTATTCACCTCCATGGCTTTAATAAATTTAGTTTTTTCCTTTCTTATAATTATTATTAAAGTTAGGTTTAATTAATTATTTAATATTAGATGAAAATCATGACCATGTGGTTTAGTCAATTGCAGGTTAGGTTCTGTGTAAAAAAAAACCTCAAATCTGTCACTGCCATGGTTGTCACCTCCATGTAATTAATCTAGCATGGAGGTGACATAATATTCATGGAGGTGACAAATTGAATTTTATATTTTACTGTATGTATGTAGTGCCTATCTTTATTAGTGCCTTGAGGCATAGGTTTTTACTTAAAATTGCTGTTCTCTACACTACTTACTTATTGTTACAGTTATTTTAAATGGTTATAATTTTTTATTTCAGTAAATAGTGGCAAGTGCGTAATTTCCAGGTGTAGGCGTACTTATAAAAGGTTTAGAAAGTTCAGATAGGCTTACATCTTGCATCCATGACAGGCTGGCATGTTAAGATTAGAAAATAAAGGAAAATATATTTTGCTTCAAAACTTTTAGTTTATCCAAAAGGAAAATAATGCTTGCTGACAAAAAATTAACTATTACAAGTTTGGTGTATGAAAATTAATGTGTGATTTTTTGTCAGAACCTTTTTCTAGAATGCGAACTTTCATAGTTTGTGAAGTTTTAACATTTCGTTTACAGATAGGCTCTTTTTATGGAGGTACCAAATAAGCGTAGATATTTTTAAGTACCTGCATATTGTACAAATATCCATGGCTTACCGAAGTTAAGCAACAATAAAAAAAATTTATCCAATTTTTCAGAATATTCAACATATTGCTTTGAAATACTAGACGGAAGATACCAATATTAACAAAAAGATTTAATTTTATTTTTAGAAGTAAATATGGCACGAAAGAAAATTGTTCGATAAGGATTTGGCAGACGCCAGGAAAAAGAAACGAAAAGCAATAATTGAGTGAAGAAATAAACTAAAGAGTAGTCCAGTACTTTATGAAGAAGTCAAAGAAAGAGAAAGAGTATATTATAATGGAAGAGAAGAGGAAGGGAAAATTTTAATGATTTCAGACTTAAGTGAAAGAGGCAAAAGGCAGCAAAGGAAAAACTAGACAGAAAGGAAAAAAGGCATAGAAAGATGCAAAATGCAGATAAAGAACTCAACAGAATTGTATTGTGTGGTACTCGGCCATTATGTGAGACAGAACCTAGTGGTGGAGCAAGAGAGGCCAATGTTTCTGTTGATGTACCTAGCAGTTACATACCAGGAAAGTTGGCTCAACTTGGAAGAATGCAGGCCGTAAAAGGGGGTAGAGGAACAGATCAAAGGCTTAACAGTAGATTAAAAAACTTGAAAGAAAGCTTAATGGCTTTCAAAAAGCGCATCTAAATATACTGCTAAGTATACATAAACAGAAGGTAAATAATGAAAGTCCGGGAACAATAGCTAGAGCATTTCTGAGGGGTGAGAAAAAGTCTCCTAAAATATTGAAACGTTTACAGTTTGCAGAATCAATCACTACATAGATAGCAAACAACTACATTGTAAACAAAAAGTCAAAAGCTTATCATATCTTTGTTAGAGTTCTAAGAGGAAATAATTATTTTAAAAAATACAGGTTCCCTTATCACACCAAGATGTTACTTCCTCACAAGAAAAAAAAATGCATGGAGGGGAAAAAATGTTAATTTTTTTTTTTTCAAAATAGGAAGTATGGCAGTAAAATTTCATTGCATATGAAAAATTGTAATATTGGTTTTTTTNATTTTTTTTTTTTCAAAATAGGAAGTATGGCAGTAAAATTTCATTGCATATGAAAAATTGTAATATTGGTTTTTTTGAGAACGATGAAGATAGCAGAATAGAAGCAGTAAAGAAGGCTAGCATTACAAGAAGCAAAATAAAAAAGGACAGAAGAACACTGAACAACAGTTTGATTGTGCTACACAAACAGTTCAATGAACCACTTGCTTACAATATTTCTTACTCTACATTCTGCTTTCTGCATTCATTTTGGGTCATTCCACTCAATATTCATAAACATAATTCTTGTCTCTGTGCAAAACATGAAAATTTTGCCATGATATTTGAACGTCTGAAGCATCTCGATGTGATAGAGTACACAAGGCCAGATTATTGATTAATTGTAACAGAGAGGCCGCGGTGGTTGAATGGTAAGCCTGCTCGCCTCCCATCAAGGTGAACCGGGCTCAATCCCCAGCCGGGTCACTTCCATATTTTTTCATGTGGGAATCGTGCCGGACGAATGCTACTGGTTGGCGGATTTTCTCGGGGATCTCCCATTTCCCCCACCCCCTCATTCTGGTGGCGCTCCATACTCACCTTAATCATCCTCATCGGCTCACAATATCTAGCTGTTAAGAGTCGCCAAAATCCCTTCACACACTCATTAAATGTAACGGAATACTATATATATATATGTTGCCACCTCCATAACAACTAGTATTGCCTCCATGTTTTAAAAAAAAATTTATAAACAGCCTTGATTTTATAATATAGTATTTTTGTAACAACCAATAAATGTTGACTTCAACCGTAGCATAATTAATTTCTCTTTGTAAATTTTTATTTTATGTAGTTAACAAACGTAATTTCTCCCTAGATCTTGGAATGACCCTTAGACGTAGAACAAAATTAGCTACTGTTTCATTATTTTGTTGTATAATAAACCATAATTTAAAACTTTCTACTTATTTGTTCCTGGTTCTCTCAAAGTTGACGATAAGTGCCGTTTTTATTTCGTCATACGTAAGTTGATCTGGCAAGCGCGGCTGACTAGAAACTTTATTTAAAGCACTATGTAGTTCTGCATCCATATAGATACGAGCATATCTACAATATTGTTCTGTGGGTATTTTGCTTAGCTGGAGTGCCCAATCAAAACGCTGAAAATAATCCTTGACTGTGGTGGATTGTGATGAACGGCACTCACCGATTATGAACGGACGAGGTATTGTTTGCATTCTAGTTAATGGTAATGTAGAAGGGTTGGCGGTGTTTCTATAGATGATTTAACTGCAGTAACAACCATTTTGGTAAGTTTTTGAAGTAGCTCTGGTGGAACTCCCATTGTACTAGACCGTGACACACTAATATTTAGTAATACTCCCTTTATATTTTGAATAATCCTCACTTCTGACACCAGTTTTTATATCTTCGCAGATAATTGGTTCACAAAATTAATACTAAATGTGTTAAACACATTGATTTGCAGTTAATTATCTGTAATTATTGTACAGTACAAATTCTGCTTATTTATTATAGATATAAACATAACTTCAAGTTTCCCGTGTTCATTCCCCTTGTCTTTTCATACATAACAGTGAGTTGGCTTTTATTATTAGTACGTTGCAAAAACACTAGAATTAACATTTTGACAGGTCATTGTGTAAAAAAGCGTCTTAATTTTGTTTTACATGGAAATAGTACTCATGAGTTATGTCTACAAGTTGAGAAACATTTCGTAAATATATAAAATAATGCGATTTTGGGTGCTAAGTGCCCTCAAATGCTCACTCGCCGCCGATCGAACCGCGTACTCCTTCGCTGAGAGGTTAGTGATTGTGTTGAACAGTTGAGCCAGCCAGACACATATGTTTAAAATTAAAATTCTGTCACGGACTACATTTTTGTAATTATTGTATTGTTTTAACTTTGTTCGCCTGCATTTTGGTTCGCAGTGCATTTACTCTAGGCTAGATTATCGACATACAAATATTTTTCCCCTGTCGTTGTACAGAGTGATTTTCGAAAATAATTTTGTAGTTTATATTTATTTGGAAAACAGTCACCCAAACACGTGAATGTGAAGTCAGTTTATGTGTAGCACTGAAATGTTTTTTTTTTCTAATTACATAAAGTTACTTTGAATATACACTACTTTTCCAGCAAATTGAAACTATTTTCGAGTTATATTAAAGAGGCTCCCCAATCTGTCACTTGCATTGCGTTACAGCATTTTCGAAGTATGTGTTTTTGACAACATTATTGAAAGCGTCCACACTATCTTTCACTGTTATAAGAAAACCTATTCAAGTCGAAGACGGAATGGTGCTTTAAAAATATCTCGCATGCTCTAAATATTATTTTGGAGTCCTCCAACATGTTTGAAGACGGCTTTTTCAGACCATCATATATTTAAACATACTACCCGGACATGAGTGAAAATACGACAGGATTATATTTTGAACCTTTTTGCTACAAACTTAGTCTGAGGGTTTTCTCGAGGATCTTCCGTTTCCCCGCACCTGCATTCCGGCGCTACTGCATTCTCACTTCATTTCACCATCATCGGCTTTCAAGACCTCGTTGTTAAGAGCCGCACAATCTCTCAATTCAACTCAACTTCGTACCCTAGTTGCTTTTTTGAATTGACCATGCACTCATTTGTATTACACTGAATAGTAAAAAAAAACTGGTACACCTGCCTAATGTNTGTCTGAATGTATGCAGGATGCAATTAACACCATGAAACCTGCAGTGCAGTCCACAAATCCTGCCTGCGCCAATTTCAGAAAGAGTTGCACGTCTGTCACGTTTAGTGATTCTCGTCAGTCGTCGTTTGTCCCGTTCTTTCACTATCTTTTGCCGGCCGCAGCGATGTCGAATAGGTGATTTTTTACCGGATTCCCGATATTCACGGTACACTCGGGAAATGGTCTTACGCGAACATCCAAATGTTATCGCTACCTTGGAGATTATATGTCCCATCTCTCGTGCGCCGACTATAACACCGCGTTTAATCTCACTTAAATCTTGATAACCTGCCATTGTAGCAGCGGTAACTGATCTAGCTGCCGGCCGCATCGCGTTACTCTGATTGGTTCCATACATTTGTTATTTGCATATGCACGCCTATACCGGTTTTTTTGGCTCTTCGTTGTATTTATTTATCCATGAGATCCAAGTGTTATTTCTGAATTAAATCTTGCAAATACCTCGGCTTCTTAGTTGTGTTCGGGACAAGGGCTTGACTCCTCCATGGCCAATTTGTGACTCNTTAAATCTTGCAAATACCTCGGCTTCTTAGTTGTGTTCGGGACAAGGGCTTGACTCCTCCATGGCCAATTTGTGACTCGAGGAAAACAAGTTTGATCAAAGGGTTGGTTTTCCTTGCTCAAATTTTTTTCCCAGCAGTGTTATTCGTTCCTTCCTTCAGAAACTGTGTCACGGCTCACTTCCTATGGTCTCCACGCGCGTATCCACCCTTTCACAGGGAACAAACACCTTCCGGTTGACGTGTGGCCCGAGCGGCATTTCGCACCCCGATGTCTGATCGACCAGCCGCCATTGTTCAGTCGGGTCTCCAACCCCACTTTCGCCGAGGATTCCAAACCCCTCCCCCTCCAACCTATACCACAGGCCTGTCTGTATTTTTTTTATCGAGCTTTGTGATCTAGATTGCAGCGCCCCTAGTTCACCCTTTCTCGCTCCGTATGCACACCCCTCTTAGCGGTCCCCCTTCCACCCGGTATAACTGGCCATGCGTGCGTCAGGCGCTCGCGTGCGCAGAGGAAATGAAATGCTTTTCCGTCTTCATCCGCGGCGGTGCGAACAGGGTAGATCCCGCCTGCGATTTCGGCCTCGAAAAGTAATTGAAGCGTTATGGTCCGAGCCAATGTCAGTCGGAATGGTTTGCCGGGNGTGCTTTTTGTGTGTCCAGCTATGCCGGCGAGTGTTCGTAGTTTGTCACGTCACGAACAAAAAAATACGTAGATGTCATGCGACTAATAATTTAGGGCAGTGTCACGCACCTTCGTGATTTACGATTGTTGTGATATGGACTGAGTAAACAACGACGTGTTTTTTTGTGAACGTGTTATTACACGGATTTAAGTTTCACCTGTCATAGTAAATTATATATTCCTGTGGCTTTCTTTGCAATATTGGTAATGAGTTTAGCAGATTAGTGTACGCTAGCCGTTTGAGTGTTTTTAGCACATTTTGAGCGTATGTAGGCTCATTTATAAAAGCTAGATAAATTGATAACGTGTTATTTTTCTGTAGTTTTGCAAATTATGATGTAATATGATGCACTTTTGATTTTGTAAAGATAAATGTGAGCATTTTAAAATATATAAATCTAGATATTAGCTGTAGCAAAAAATGTAAAGGAGAGTGAAATATGGTCTTACAGGGGGGTGTTATACTTGTTGTAATAACTGGACGTTAAAAGCAAACATTAAATATAATATACTGACTTTCAGAAAATAAAGAAAGCGTCTTCGTAAATCTTTATGTAAAGTGTGATCACGGGTTATGAATTAAAATGGCAAGACGTAAGAAATAAAACTCTTGATGTGATAGACTCCAACGAATTGTATGAGAGAAAACAGACGTTAAAAATTACAAATACCACATAATGCTTATATGGTTGATACCGACTGATCATTACTATTTGGTTGATTTATTTGAAACGTTGAACTGTATGTCTTTAATTAGTTATTTTGAGTGTTTTATATAATGTTATTTGACTTATTATTCCATTAAGTAGTTATTTATTGTTTTTATTTAATTATTATGTGTAATTATTTCAATATTTTATACCTATATTAAAAATTATTTTGTTCATGATTGCAATTGCTGAATATGTTTTTTTTTTTCAGTGAATCTATAATCTGTCATACTTTTATTGTTACTGTATGTAATTTGTGCATTTATGATTTTATTTACATTACATTGTTTCACAAACAATGTTCGTCTTTAGTAGCGATATCCTCCGACTTCGTCGTAGAGGTGCAGACTCACCCTGCAATGTAATGTTATGTCAATAAAACTATAAATGCACGCATGACATAAGAAACAACAAAATAATTACATAAAATAAATTCACTGTAACAAACAAATAACACATATAAGAATTGAAATCATGAACAAAAACGTTGTAATTAAGAAGCATAAAATATTGACCAAATGACACATATTAAATTACGAACAAAAGTAAACAATTACTTAAGGAAATAATTAAATTAATAAACATTAAAATAAATAAAACAAATAAAATAACTAAACACATTTAATACAGCACTTCAAATAAAACAACAAAACAGGTGCTAAACAAAGATGTTATCATGTTACAGCAGTACTTGTCGGTCGTTATCAACCATTTAGCTAACCTTAGAAGAATTACATGGCATTTGTAATTTGTCACGTCTGTTTTCTCGCATACCATTTTTCGGAGGCTTTCTCACCAAGAGGACTCATTTTTACGACTTTCCATTTTAATTCATAACCCGTAATCATACTTTACATAACGATTTACGAAGACGTTTTCTTCACTATTTAAAGGGCTGGCAACCCCTATTTTACCATGTAGGGTATGCGGTAGGAAAACAATTGTATTTGCATGTTAATGTTATTGAATTGTTTGACAAGCAAACAATAAAATCTTCCCTTAATATCAGATGGTTTCAGTGTAATTTAAAAAAAGTTCATTATTTCAACCCCATCTTCACAGAGGTTTTCTGCTCCTATGGGTTGTTTCCTGGCGTCCGTTGTGACATGTTCTCTTACTGATATTTTGCAAGGAACATCCTCACGAAGTTTTTCGCAGAGGTGCTGGCTCACTTAGTGTATATATATATATATATATATATCCCAGTAGCAACATTTGGTTGGACCAACGTTTGGCTCTACCGTTAGGCCAACGTTGGCATATTACGTTGGTCCGACGCCGAAATGTCCCTCAGGATTACGTTGGCCCAACATGGCTTTTATGCTGGTTGCCAAATGAAATAAAACGTTGGCGCAACATAATGTTATGCTTTTGTGCAAACTTTTAAGAGTAGTGTCTTTTTTCTTTCAGAAAGGCATTCACACAGTCATTACTCGCAGTTGGTAATGTTTTGGCAAGATGTGGTATTACATACATAATGCCAAACAATGAACAACGTTCTGCCAACGTTTTTTACCAGTGTTTTAAAGCAATTTATCCATTAACGAAAAAATTATAAATGTGTCCATCCTTTTATTTTTCGTCACTTCTCACTTTATATTACGACCTGAGAACTTCCTTGGTGGATATCGGATCTGAACTCGTGCCCTTTGGAATAACAGCGTATTGTGTTATCCACTAGACCAGCGGTTCTCAAACTTTTTTGGCTACGGAACCCTTTTGGGAAGCGGAGTATTTGACGGAACCCTAGAATAATCAAACACGGATTTATTTGTAATTCTTTATTAATAATCAAATTATGTTAATAATCATTGAAATAATTAATGGGAGGTATGAAATTGTTTTTTATTTTTCATCAATTCTTTGATGTCAGGCTCGATAGAAGAGAGTTGAAGTCTTATGTCAGGTTCGGCATTCAGTCTATTGCGGTATTTTGTTTTTGTAGGTGCATAGGTTGAAAATCCTGTCTCGCATAAGTATGTTGTTGGGAACGGGAGAAGAACAGTCAGGGCTTTATAGGCAAGAATTGGATACTCATCACGAATTCTTTAACAAAAATCATTCAGAGGCATTTCTTTGAATAGTGATTCCATACTTGTGTCTGATGTCATTTCCAAAAATGATTCATAAATCTCGTTTGAAATACTTTCAGGCTTTTGCAAGTTGGATAGAAAAGGATTTTGAATCCATGAATTTATTTTAATTTTTGTATTCTGTTCTTCGGGAAAATACGTCTCAAAAGATGCGCGTACGGAGTTGAGATATTGGACCAATTCTTCAATCAAATCATCTTGCAAGATTTCTGAGGATATAATGAACTCACTGAGCAATGAAAATGTTTCTATCACTCTCTTACCAACACAAATAATCCAAAACTACAATTTTCTTTCGAATGCAGTTATTTTGTTACTATCGTTGAACACTGTTGTCTGTTTACCTTGTAATGACAAATTAAATTCGTTCAACGTTTTAAATATATCTGGCATAAAAGTTGGTCTGAACAACCAAGTTCTATCATACAAACGGTCTTTCAAATTAAATGATTTATCTGTAAAAATTGTTTGTAACTCTGCTTTGAGTTCAAATAGCCTTGTTAAAGTTTTACCCCGAGATAGCCACTTCACNCTGTAAAAATTGTTTGTAACTCTGCTTTGAGTTCAAATAGCCTTGTTAAAGTTTTACCCCGAGATAGCCACTTCACTTCTGTATGAAACAGAAGTGTTTTATGTTTGCTACCATAATCTTCTCACAACAATGAAAACAATCGGGATTGCTGTGGACGTGATTTGATGAAATTAATTATTTTTACCGCTTCATACAGAACCAATTTTAGATTTGGTAGCATTTGCCTAATCGCGAGTGCCTGTCTGTGGAGAATATAATGGCTGGAACTACAATTAGGCACTTTACTTTTTATTCGAGATACAGCTCCTGCTGTTTTACCGGTCATTGCCTTGGCGCCATCAGTACAAATGTCGATGCAATAATTCCAATTAAGATGGTTTTCTTCAAAAAATATATTNTTGGCGCCATCAGTACAAATGTCGATGCAATAATTCCAATTAAGATGGTTTTCTTCAAAAAATATATTAAGTTTATAAAAAATTTCTTCTCCGATAGTGTTAGTAGGCAGTGGTGAGCCGCGAAACGGTATCGTTTGAAAGCGGCACTGTAGAAAGATGCTTTGCAGATTTATCGTCGAGCATTCATTTTGTTATATCTAACACACGTGGTTTTATTAAATGCTCAGCGATAGTGTGCGCTTCACCTGCCTTTGCAATGCGATAGCTAACTAAATACGATGCCTCTGTGGCCTTTTCATTCACAGTTTGGGTCGCATGCATCATGGTTTTTTGACTCTTCAATAATTGTTCTTTTTTACGCATAAAAAAGTCTTCAGTCTTGTCTTGAAATTCGGGGTGTACAGTTTCTAAATGTCGGCGCATCTTGGCAGGTACCATAGAACTATTACGAAGCAGTTTACTACATAACATACAGAGAGGTGAACCGTTAGAATCAATAAATCTGAGATTGAGGTATGATTCATCATATTTTCTTTTTTTCGCCTTTAATGTGTCGTTACATATTTTACTCGTATTACTTGAAACTGTAGTAGAGCTTGACGTCGTCGCAATACTGTCTTGATTGGAAGTTGCCACATTCTCTGAGAGTACCACAATTTGAACTATCGGTGAAAGATTTTGTTGCACCAACTTTAAGGCCTTTAAGCCAGTGCTATATTCTTTGTTATTAATAATTGAATTGTAGGTACAATATTATGATGAATGTTATCATAGGATTTCAAAACCACTAATAACATTAAACACGATTGAACTGAGCGCATGTCACACACGAGATGACTGCTGTCGTCTGACGCTGGCTGCAAACAAAACACGGACGCGGTGAGTCACGTGGCGCGGCTCGCGTCGCTCGTTCAGTTCGCGTCTTAACTTTTTGTAGATACGTAATATTAAACTTTTGACGGATTTTTCCTCTGAAGCCTTATAGTACGCCTTTAGTATTTTATTAATTATGATCATTACCTATTTTCGTGGACCCCCCAGAAAGGCTTCGCGGAGCCCCAGGGCTCCGCGGAACACACTTTGAGTATAGCTGCACTAGACTACTGTAAGTTCTTGTCGTTTATGAAGAAATAGTCTATATACTGTCCAATAATTTATATGAACTTAAGTAAAATTTTACAACTCTCAAACTGAATTAAAAATCTAACAGTTACAAGAATATATTTTCCTACTAAAGACTAATATACAACCAAATACAACCAGTTTATTTTTAAAGATTCTCCGTACTAATAATTTTACCCATTAAGCAAATGAAATAAATTGTGTATGTTTTTATTGAGAAAAAAAAATTCTATGATGGCATAATGTCTGCAATAGAATGTTGTCTCAACGTCACAAAATAACCAATCACCAACTGCTATGTACACAACATTATCTCAACACACGAGGAACAAAACACAGTTTTTTTTAAATTGCATTTGGTAATTCTTAAATTTTGTAAAAAATTCCTATGATTTTTTCCATATAAAACGATTATTTTCTATTGGTGAATTTATGTTGGTTTTACAATGTTTGCCCAACAAAGGTATACAGTAGATACCAAATGCCGATGGTATGTATTCCAAAAAGTAAACAAGACATAAACAATGGAGCCAAAATTAAATAAGACATGGTTTGTGTGTTAAAAACATCCCCTTGAACAATTATATGAAACTATAGTGTTATTTTATCAGGTATATGGCAATTTCTGTTGTTGGCATAATGTTGGTTATATAATGTTGGCCCATCAGAAATTTACACACCAAATGACAACATTATGTTTTCCAACAAATAACCAACATATCACCTCCGAAGTAAATTTCAAATAAGACATTGTTTATGTGCTAGATATGTTACTTTTAAAAATTATNCCCAACATATCACCTCCGAAGTAAATTTCAAATAAGACATTGTTTATGTGCTAGATATGTTACTTTTAAAAATTATTCAAAGTTAGAGTGTTATTTATTTTAAATATGACAATTACCTTTGTTGACATACTGTTGATTACACAATGTTGGCCCAACATTTACTTAAGTACCAAATGCGAAAAGTATTTATTTCAACAAGTAACCAAAACCAAACATGTATTGTGTTTCAGAAATATAGATTTGAAATAAAAATACAAAACTGTGGTTTTATTTCATTATAAAATTGGTAATTACCATTGTTGGCAAAATCTTGGTTTAACAATGTTGGCCCAATTTAAAAGCTAGTATCAATTACCAACTCTTGTGTTCCCAACGTTGACACAACATATGTATAACCAACTGAACATATTTTAAAGAGAAATATCTCAGGTGATGTACTTTCATATTATATGAAATACAAGAAAGTGGCACTGTTTTCATTCAATGAGCTTGTTCTGTAGTTTTACATAAAAATTTGGTTGCCCAACGTTGGCCCAATAGAAAAATACACAGACCTACTACCAACATTATTTTTACCAACTTGTTACCAACCAAAAACCAAACATTTAAAATTACAATTGCAATAGGTTATGACATTTTCTGATTTAGTTACATTGTTGTCTGGAGGGTGCTAATTAATCTCGTAACATTTTCGTGGTAGGAAACTGTTTCTAGCATTTTTCGTTGAGTCAACGTTGTATTAATGCGTGTGCTCCAATCCAACATTTAGTCAACCTTTCCAACCAACTGCCAACGTTGGCCCAAAGTAGGTTGATACTGGGGAGATTAGGTTGGGTTTTTGTTGGAAAACCATGTTGGCCTTAATAATACTACACATTTAAAAAACACCAACCGTCGTCTTTCACACGTCTATCCAATGTTCCACCAACGAATTAAAAATCACCACATTATCTATTTTAAGAGTTTTTCTTAGTTATTTTATACATCTGTGTTTTATTGTAGGTTTTAACATAGTTTGTATTAATTATATAACGTTAAATTTTTGTTGGCAAACAACGTTCACCCAAAGTCAATTTTATGTTGGATTCCTACACAACGTATTACCAACCTTGCCAACAAATTTCCAACTTTGGCCGTACGTATGATGCTACTGGGGGGAAAATCGATACCAGTATATTCGAAGTGACAGTGTAAGCGGACTTTTTTCTTGCAGTTTTCCACCCTAAGTGGGAGAGAAAATTAACGGAAAATCATTGAGACAATGAAGAAATTTTGACCATTTTGAAAGTATAAGTTTTCTCTCTGATTGAGCTGAATAATTAAATGAAGTCATCGGAATCATGCTTCTCTTAAAACATTTTAGTTGCCTTTGCATAGGGACGGCTGTTTTTCGGGAAACATTCCACAACTAGCTGTATTCGAAAACACTTCAATTCATATATACTTTCGTGATGGGATGATTTTCTTTGCTACACATTTTAGACTCTCAGTATCGTAGTAACTTAATTCTGATTGGAACAGAAAGATAAGAAAATGTCTTCTAACAAAGACCCGCGGCCTATAACAACAGTAAAGTTGCAGGTGTACTCGCAGAACGTTAAACTCTAACCTGCACATAAATATTTTCTCGAAAAACAGGCAGCCTTGACAGTGGAATAAGGGTCTAGCTACGTTGATAAACTGGGCTGTTAAATTCTTCGGCTGGGAAAGTTGTCCGCTTGGAGATTTATAGAGCCTAAATATCCAGGACAGGTTTCTGGCGAAGGCAGCTTGTAATTAACGTGCCATAGGATCTTCTGGTGCGAGATACCTGCACGCTGACCGCGTTTTGTGGTCGCCAACCCCCACAAACCCTCAGCGGAAGGACCTTCACCCCGTCGTGCTCTCATTACCACCCTCCTGTCTAATTATGTGTTACGTCCCGGAATTCCCCTCCACTGTGCGTGAGGCGCTGGACCTTAAAGCCGCTCATTGTAATGTTTAGAAAACGCTGTAATGAGACAGCTGTTCTTTGAAAAGCCTTGCGTGTTAGGACAAGGGCTCGTTTGAAAGCCGTCATGTATATTTTTATTTCTGTATCTTGTAGGTCTAATTATTTTGACTGGGGGCTGGTGTTAGCAAGGAGGCCGAAACTTACGACTGTGCAATTTGAGTTATCCAGATGATTCTTAAGTCGACATTTAAAGGACGTAAAGGAATGCATTAACTAAATAGCTGAAGATTATTATTAAATTATTTCTTTACTATACATTTTCTGAAATATAAAGCATATTTCTACACCCCATATAAATTTTCTTTTTCTATGCGTTATTCCAGCTACAGCAACATATGAAATTTTTTCGCCACTAGCAGTATCCTTATTCAGCATACTTGAAGACACGAGTGGATGGTGTTATGTTACAATTAGTGAAAAACCAATTTTTCCACCATCAACGAAGGTATCGTTTATCCATAATTCACATAGCACCAACGGTCTTTAACAACCACTTAAGAATACTACAATTTAGATAAACAAATTCTGAGAAAAATTGTATTTAAGAATCTTTGATTCTATTTTACTCAGAACTTTGATTTTGAAACATAACACCTTATTCTCTTGCATCTTCAATTCAATTTGTTTCTTTTTGTAAAAGTTTATCGTCTCCATGTATATATTCCAAATCTGTATGTTCTCTATATTATGTTCTTTGGCTTCAATCGGGTAATCATTTTAAAATATATTTCCAACGAAATCTTGGCCATTTGCAGTGTAGTCTATTCCACATGTGAAAACACTTTATTTAATAAAAATGTTATGAACGAAAAGAAAATAGAACTTGCCTCATTTATATGTAGCTAGATAGTATTCTCCTGTCTAATTTTTATTTTATTTACATCTGAACTGAGTAAGTATTTTGGGGTTTAAACACCTTTGTTAATAGTTTTCAGTTTGATTTGACAACCTCTCTTAAATTTCTTTATAATATTATTTTCTCATGTTTTTAAATTTTGCTAAAGAGTGCAGTTTATATTCAGGGGCAGAAGTATATGTGTTTTTTTTTTCCTTTGCACTACAGCCTATAAAAACGTGTGTAAGTTTATTTGAACTTTACAGCAATGAAGTTTTAATAATTTTTATTTCAAGTGCGTGATATCAGGAAGTGACTTTATCTTAGATCTTATCCGAGTTAATAGCATTTTGTGTGAACCCCGGGACTTTCAAATTATGCATCCAGTCTAATTTTGGTTCCTGCAATTTCTCGTTAAAATTTGTTATGACTGCTTGTCGTAAGTCTACAAGAGATGCTGGGAGGCGCCTCGAAGTCTAGTTTGAATGTGCGTGGGCAGACGTGAGCCTTGAAATGCATGTATTAGATCTTCAGTGATATTTTAAACTAACGCTGACAACTCAGCTTCGTCCAGATGAGTATGAGGGCTTACCTGAATTTTCAACCTGTAACTTCAAAGAGCTTTCTATTAAAATTCAAGAGTCTTCAATTTCATTTGAAAATTTTAATAATTCGGAAAATTGTTTACTTCATTAATTTTCCAAGAACCTACTAAGAGGTCTAGGAATTTTTTTTCAACTCATGTTAATGCACGGTAGCCGATATGCTATTAATTTGTTGAACATTTATCTTAAAAATAAAATTTTTTTACAAGCACTAAATTTTTAATTTTAGCATTATGTCATGTAATTTTAAATATAATATTGTTTGTAAAGAGAGGTGATAGTTAATTTCATTGGAAAGTTTAAACTTTTCGACTCAGCATTCAACTTATTAGTAATCAGTATAATTTGTGTTTTAATTTTACCGTAATTTTCTTTGACCACTTCTACTATACCAATTTTCCGCAGCAATAAAATCAGTTATGAAGCTGTTTCAATGTGTTACTTTTGTGTAGTGTTGGATATAATTGGTAACATTTTATTAATGCTATTCATAAAAAATTGCATCAAAATGCACTGTTCTTGTGTGTTAAAAGGGCATATATATTTGTTCTGTTTCATCTACGTTACTACTGCTTAGTAGCCTTCAAACTGGTATTTGGTAAGTTAGTATATGTATGTGTATTCGACGGCGTTACACGCATGAGCTGTATCATTTTACGAGGAGAAAGGCGCCGGCTTCTGTCAAATGCTCACTCACACCACAATATTTTATCACGTCCTGATTTTAAAACCAAGCACAACCGACATATTTAATTATCTATTACTCCCCTTTTTTATTTATATAAAAGCCGAAATCAACAGAATGTATGAAATAATGAAAATAAGAAATACGTAGGCAGTGGTGAGAGCCGTGCAGATAGTTGCGGAAAACGGAGATAACGAATCATTGGTTAATTTACTACTACCATAGCCATGTGGCCACTGTTCTTAGTGTAATATAATCTCCTTTTCTTCACTCTAGACCCGAAACATTTAAAATTGAGCCAAATTAGTGAAAACAGTGAATATTGACCGACCGATAATTACTGCCAAATTACTTATTTATTTCTGATTACCACTGAATGTCGAGGATTTCACTGCCATAAATCACTTCTTCCCAATTCATATGCTTTATTTACCAGTGGACAGTAGCTTATCAACTAACTTTCAGTGAATGTTATTTCACTGATTGATATCGCAGATTTGGACTAAGAGTGTTGAAAGACAACAACGTTATCGGATTTCGAATTAAACGCAACATTACCAGGGCATTTTTCTCCCTTCCCAAAGTTGCCTCTAATGTGTATTTTGTCTTTTATTACCACCATGCAATTCTTACATACGAATAACGCATTTTGAATTTACTACTTTTCCTGTCTGAAATAAGCTGTTGCAGTGGCGTATTTCCAAAAAAATAAATAGTTCTTTAACGCTCATCCCATTGCATTGTTTACTCACAGATCGCAACAAATTCTAAGTTGNCTTTAACGCTCATCCCATTGCATTGTTTACTCACAGATCGCAACAAATTCTAAGTTGTTCCTGTGTTTGCATTTTATATGCACTTGATTCACCGTGTCGAATGAATGTAAGAGAAAATTGTTTGTTTAAAATATGTGGGGGGGAAAACGTATTTAAAGTGCAGCATAGAGGATATATTTTGAAAACAAATTTATATAAAGACTTACTGTGCTATAAAATACACTACGACTATAATTGCGCGTGACGATTCTTTTTAAATGTTTAAAGTGTAAGTATTACTTTGTAAAAATAATATAGTGAAACCCAAATCAGAAAATGATGCGCAGAAGTCCAAAGGTGTCGGGCGAGTGAGGAGAGTTCATTGCCGCTGCAGGAAGGGATGGGATTGTTCAGTTCAATGGGGATATCTGCCAAGTACAGTTAAGCGAGAGCAGCCCCGCGCGTGAATATATTACCTATCGAAAGACGTAAGTTGCGTCGGGGATATTTAACAGCGTGGTAGTAGAGAGCGATGTTATCAGTTTGGTACGTATAGCATAAACAGCTTCCTTCTCTCCAGCGGTGTGTGCTCGGGAGACCCCTCCTCTACACTGCATTCCTAACGTTTCCTCCATCAAAACTGTGCCAACATTATTTGAAACTTAAATGTATTTGATTTTGTTGGTATAAAAAGTTATTCTTATTTAATTTCGGAAAATTTTGTAGGTGTTTTAAGTATTGCGTGCAACTTCAAAAAAAATTTAAAGGCTGATGTGATCAATGTTTCTTTATTTTCGACTCTAAAGGCATTTTAATCAATTTCAGATCGTAGTGACGCGGAAAGCACTAGGTACTAAAACTGCACTACGATTTGTCAGGTACAGAAGCTGGTACGGATCCACTGACAAAAAAAAAGACAGGTCCATTTACTAAAATTGATATGAAGAACGGTTATTCCTAGGGGAAAACGCAATAATTGTGTCGTATTAGCTGCTTAAGAGCTGCTATGACAGACATAGCAACATATAGTAACGAATCANTCCTAGGGGAAAACGCAATAATTGTGTCGTATTAGCTGCTTAAGAGCTGCTATGACAGACATAGCAACATATAATAACGAATCAAGTAAGGCCTATTATTCATTAGCGGTCACCTAATATCCATAACAAATAACAAGGGTAAGGGAATACACCGAGAAAACTCGTACAATGTGGAAGTGTCAGCTTCCCTTCCCTCACAACAATCCCAATCTAAAAATACTCTGCGGGGTGGGGCTGGGTTTAAATTCAGAAACCTTTGCAGTGGGAGATGATAACTCTTTTGTCAAGGTTTTGATTTTAACATTTTTTATATTATTTTGTATTTAACTAATTTTACTAATGGATGCGTGTTTCATGGCCTATCAGGAAAAAATAATCAAATCCATGTCTTGCCTGATTTAACCCGCACTTTCATAAACATTCCTTACGGACTGTATTTACCTTGCAATGGCTTATGTATTCTGTCTCATGTGGTTACGATCAAATAGTTAACTTTCCAAAGAAAACTCAAGCAACTTTCTCTTATAGCTATACACAACATTCTTCCAAACTTTCAAATTTCGTCATCTGGTTTCCCAACTTCCTGCGATCGAATTTCCTAAGCATTTGGCTCCACAAACGCAGAATTGTTGAATTCTGATTTTCTACAAAAAGGACGCTGAAATTTAAGATTCAATTTTTTGTGTCACTTGGGTAGTAACAATTAAAAATAATTTCAAAGTATTTTTATATACTAGCATTGCTGTAGCGCCTAAACCGAAATCATATTAAAATGAGTCATTGTTTCTAAGCATTTTTGACGTCATGGTAATATTGTGCTCGATTAGAAAACTCGTCAATAAACGCCTGTGTAACCATGATTATGAGAGCGAGTAGAATCATTATGCTGAGTCTGAGACAAAGGCAAGGGGACGCGGAAAATCGGAGCTCTTTATGCTCTGTCATTCCGGTTCCCCGACGGCCATATTCTCTGCCAAGTTGGATATTGGTGACCTTGACCTCGACTTTCGACCTTGACCACAATTATTTATGAGTAATCAAAAAATTTATAAAATATTTAAAAAAAGGTAATTTTTAAAAATTTATAATTAAAAATGACTAATAAATTTCCTATTAAAAAAAACTTTAAAAACATAAATTTCCGGAGGTTCCCCAGCACCATGTGCTTTAGACGACTGACCCCCTCCCTTCCAATAAATCACAGTATCTTAAAATTACCCTCCCTACAAATGTTTATCATTGGTTAATTAGTCTACGGGCCTCCACCCTCTTCATCAATACTCATTCTGCCATCATGGATTTTTTCGTTTGTAATTTGTTTATACATTGCTGGAGGCCGCCATCTTGGATTTCATGTCTTCATTTTCAACACCTTGGTAGCATTATTTTCTCTATTTACCCACTACGCGAGCTGGCGATTCAGCCACCAGGTGGCAACCAAATTGGTTTATGTGTTTAACGTATAGGTGGTGCTGTTGGCACCCTCTGCACTGGATTCTATTTTCAATGTTTGGGTAGAGCTAATTTCTCGATAATGCAGCCTGCTATTGGTCTCTACCGAATGGTAACATTAACCATTCCTGCAAAGTAAGTAAATGGTCATGTTTAATTATTTTGCTTTATTTTTTAATGTAGTTTTCATAAAAAAATATTTTTATATAAAGACGGGGGAGGTTTTTTTAAAATCAATAAAACAGAAAATACTATTCAAAAGCTTCTTTTATTTGATAATGGACAAAATGAGGGGAAAAAAACACGTTTACATATTTTAATATTTTGTGTTCACCGTTCGATGTCCGCATCGTCGACACAGGAATTGTAGCGGGCTGGGAAATCTCACCACTTGACATATAGTCATCCATTATGCCATTTTAGCACCTTTTTTAACTTTGAAGGTGACGATACTTGAAGACGAATAGACAGTTCTAGTTTGTGGACAGTTAAACTTAAATATTCTCAGCTGTCCTCACAATGGTATTTTGACTGTCTTATCTGGGAAATTGTACCATGAAAGATGGTCGTGAAATATCAGGCAGAATGCCTGATATTTCACATTTACAGGTATATTTCTGTGAGTAATGAATTCGATAATGCAGTCGATTACATTGCATGTAATACACTCTTCATGTTTACTCACATCGAATACCATGAGCATATTCAAACTCTTGAAATTATCAGTGCTCAATATCATGGATTGGGGGCGTCCATAATATGCAATTTGGAATTGAGCATACATTGGATATGCCGGCAGGTACTGGCTATTTTAAATTTTCATGTTCATGTCAACGTATGGATGGCTTTCACACTTGAAAATTTTTTTCACATTTTCTATTCGACATTTGTTGAACTGCAAACGGCTCATTTTCAGATTGTGCTGTCTTCTGGTCTGTAGCCCAACGATGATGTACAGCAGTTTCTCTGATTAAAAACTGAACTTCACCATCCAGTTGATGGGCTGGCTTATTGGCAATCTGGGGTAAGTCTCGAAACTCTATGACCTGAAAACCACATCTTTTTTTTTTGCCATCATCCACATTCAACATTTTAATGAATTCAGTAGTACTCAACTGCACATGAGGCAGCATCCATTCAATAGACTGTAGTTTCAGTTCCACTGTGTCCAGGAATTCTCCCATACCCACAGTGGTGTCCACATGTGTATTAGCTAGAAGCAGCACCAGTTCCAGCTTCGAATTGAAGATAATTCGTTTGTAGTCTTCGGTAAATCCCAATAGCACGAGGAGTGGGATCCACACATCGAAATACCTCCAGTGTATATAGAAACACTGTAGTCATCTTCGATTCCCCAACACGCCTTCTTGCCGTATCCAGCTCATTCGACATGAGCAAAATGTTATTATGGATTTCAGATGTTATGCCCACATCTCGCGACTGGTAGATATCTACATTGTTGAGAAAATACGTGATGCGATCGATCGGGTCAAGAATTAAATTACTCGTTATTTTCATTGATGCCACGTTGGTTACATATTCTTTCTCTAGAGTCTGACTAATTCGCAGGAAAGACTGGCAAGGAAGAGATCAGATATCTTGCCGTTGGACCACTATCAGAACTTACGATAGCAGTCCGATCAGGAAAGACTGGTAGACATGATATTCTATCTTAGTTACGTAGTCTTTAAAAACGACCATCTCTTCGATATTNTGATATTCTATCTTAGTTACGTAGTCTTCAAAAACGACCATCTCTTCGATATTTAGGTAATCTTCCAAGATGCTTGACTTTGAAGCCGAGACTGTGGATGAAAATCTCTCTAGCTTGTGTTAACTCCTGGGAGACCTGCCACATACTAATTACAGGATTGAGCGAAACTTAATTTTATTGCTTCTGGTTGCTGCAAATTTTATTCCAATTTTTAAATGAAGGCGTAGTTAGATTCCTTCCTTTGGANTTTTTCACATTTTCTATTCGACATTTGTTGAACTGCAAACGGCTCATTTTCAGATTGTGCTGTCTTCTGGTCTGTAGCCCAACGATGATGTACAGCAGTTTCTCTGATTAAAAACTGAACTTCACCATCCAGTTGATGGGCTGGCTTATTGGCAATCTGGGGTAAGTCTCGAAACTCTATGACCTGAAAACCACATCTTTTTTTTTTGCCATCATCCACATTCAACATTTTAATGAATTCAGTAGTACTCAACTGCACATGAGGCAGCATCCATTCAATAGACTGTAGTTTCAGTTCCACTGTGTCCAGGAATTCTCCCATACCCACAGTGGTGTCCACATGTGTATTAGCTAGAAGCAGCACCAGTTCCAGCTTCGAATTGAAGATAATTCGTTTGTAGTCTTCGGTAAATCCCAATAGCACGAGGAGTGGGATCCACACATCGAAATACCTCCAGTGTATATAGAAACACTGTAGTCATCTTCGATTCCCCAACACGCCTTCTTGCCGTATCCAGCTCATTCGACATGAGCAAAATGTTATTATGGATTTNGTCATCTTCGATTCCCCAACACGCCTTCTTGCCGTATCCAGCTCATTCGACATGAGCAAAATGTTATTATGGATTTTAGATGTTATGCCCACATCTCGCGACTGGTCGATATCAACATTGTTGAGAAAATACGTGATGCGATCGATCGGGTCAAGAATTCAATTACTCGTTATTTTCATTGATGCCAGGTTGGTTACATATTCTTTCTCTAGAGTCTGACTAATTCGCAGGAAAGACTGGCAAGGAAGAGATCAGATATCTTGCCGTTGGACCACTATCAGAACTTACGATAGCAGTCCGATCAGGAAAGACTGGTAGACATGATATTCTATCTTAGTTACGTAGTCTTCAAAAACGACCATCTCTTCGATATTTAGGTAATCTTCCAAGATGCTTGACTTTGAAGCCGAGACTGTGGATGAAAATCTCTCTAGCTTGTGTTAACTCCTTGGAGACCTGCCACATACTAATTACAGGATTGAGCGAAACTTCATTTTATTGCTTCTGGTTGCTGCAAATTTTATTCCAATTTTTAAATGAAGGCGTAGTTAGATTCCTTCCTTTGGANCATTTTATTGCTTCTGGTTGCTGCAAATTTTATTCCAATTTTTAAATGAAGGCGTAGTTAGATTCCTTCCTTTGGAAAGTTCGCCATTTCTCAGTGCTGTTCGACGACTGGCACGACCACCTTGTGTGCTCTCTTCGCAACGACGGGAACGTAAATGATGTTTTGCGGTGCTACGACCAGTTTAAAACCTGGAGGGACCATAGGCGAAAATTCGAGCCACATATTGCTTGGCTTGCCATTGATGTATGTGCCCCTCGCTAAATTGAAGTTTATTGATATAATGTTGACTGGCAAAACGTTCGTTTATGGGCTGCAACAAAATGTGTGTTTTGCCAATTTCGTAAATACTTGGCTCGAACCCGAGCATCGGTCTGATAGTATCCGGTTTCATATATTCGATATCTTCGCTGAATTTCATAACACTCTTCAGAGTATTGGGATTCCCATATAGTTCGAATTCTGTGTCAGGGGACAGCGAATCTTCAATGTGCCTTGCCATTTCGTCTATGGGAAGCGACACCTCATTGGAAACATTACCACTTCTTACGAGGTAGAGCTTGCAGCTTTTGTCATCGATGTTCGGTATCTCATTTTAGGTTTGAAAATCGACAAGGCCTATGCATCATTCCCCCTCCAGGTTAATTGTTGGAAATTGTACCACATGCAGCTCGGTGCTACGACCCACAAGGTATGTGTTATCGACATAACTGATGGTTTCCTCAAAATGCTTAGCCATTTTATACAATTACTTGTATGAGAAAACCAGGAAACAAAGTCGCAAATTTTCACACTTCCACGTGTAAGGCATCTGCTCTGTTTCGTGATTGTAAATTTGTTTCATATATTTCAGGTAAAGTTGAAGTTCAGGTGGAGGATGCAAATTCTTAACACTGTCGTCTGCATTTTTGCCCTATTTTACATCAGCTACCAGTGCGTACGAGGCCCGGTTGCAGTGTCCAGATTAATTGTGGCACATTTTTCACTCTTGGGTTTAGGGGGTAAAGCATCTCTCATAAACACTTCCTTGAAGCGGTATTTTCAATTTGCGCACTAACAGTTCCAAATCCACGTTTGTGAGTGGTCGTTTTGGTAGAGATTTTATGATTGTCTCTTCCTGCTGTGTCGCTATTGCACACTTCTGTCTCCTACTGGGTAGTACCTTAGTTAGAGGCCTTTGCAATTTTTTTTTACCAATTGCGAGCGATAGCATCCTTTTTTGCATTGCATCGTTGGGCCTCTGACAACTGTTGTCGTCCGTTCTGTGCTGTGCTGATGGCTTGAACGATAACACTTGTGGCTCCGATTAGGCCCTCGAGGGCCCCGACTGCAGTCAGAAGCAATGGGAAAAATCCTCTAGTAGATGTTTTCTTGGCCTTGCGTGCTTTTTTCCCTTTTGCATTTCGTTTCACTTGTGCCTTCCTATTGCTCTCTGTATCTGTTTCCATTTTAAGCTGTGCATTTCTCTTGCTCTTATCTCTCATTTGCATCTTCACTTTGGCCATCATCATACTGCATACGCCCCAGGCGGCTATTTTTTCTCTGAGTTCGGTGTCTAATGATTTTCTTATTTCGTCGACCTTCTGTGCAAGTATCTTGTCTGCCTGATGTTTGGCTTGCAGATCCTTGTGCTGGGAATAGGCGATGTTGTGCGCTTGCATGCCTCATTTAGCACATTGATACCCATCTCAGCATGTGACAGACTTTTAGCTAGCTTGGTTCCCAGCACGCAGAACCTGTATGCAGGAATGTGCAGCTAAAAATGTAAATTGTTGATCAGTGTATCGATAATCCTGCTTCCAGTTATGGTCTTACCCCTTCGAGGCATCGATTTTAACTGATTGAGAAAAGTATAAATATGCTCCTTTCATACTTTTTTATTTCAGTTTCATTTTAGACTTGCAACAGAATGGATATAAAATACATAGGATGTATCTGCTTTAACGCTTCTGTGGTAAAGCATTTGCAGCTCTCTGCAACATGCATCGACATGAAATAACTACCTGCAGAATGAAAAGTTCAAGTAAGGCATTGTAGTTGCAAACTCTGCAGAGGCAGTTTACTTAAAGTGATATTTTGAAGTGACATTTTAAAACTTTTAGCACTGTTTCTCTGCAACTGCAATTAGACCTGTAGTTAGCACGACACAAACAGCTGTTCGCACCGCATGTACCACATGCACCACAGTTTGCACTACACTCACCGCAATCAGCACCACAGTTAGCCCCAAATGCACCACAGTTAGCAACACAGTGAGCACTGCAGTTAGCACAGTATGCACCGCATGATAGTAGTGGTAACATACTTATTATCAAGCAAGATATGCATTGATGCTGAAGATGAAGATATCTCGCACGAATTCCGACATGGAAACTTATTTCCGATTACAGTAGGGTGCATCATCGCAGGACCATAACATTTCGGGAAAACATGTGTCCTACTGAGCCTGCTGGAAGAAGAGATTGGGCTTCGGTTCGGCAATGTGTACATATATTCAAATTCGCTCCAGAAACCAAAATACCAACGACTGGCACAAGTACTGCAGGTTGTGGATGGTGTGGGTAATTTCCCTTGCAGTGATAATGAAGTCATCGTGCCTCCTAGTGAAGCATTGGCAAACTCGATATTTGTCTTCTATGGCATTACATGTGAGAAACAAAAGTGCATCCAGTAGTACTATAGCATGGGATGGCATGCAAAGGTGGACTGTGTGTACCTCCGCCAAACGTTTTCGCGCATACCCATAACAGATGCTCCGCAACAATGGAAACATGTCGGTACGGTTTCGCATGGACGATATTAACTTGCGGCATGTTTATGACGATCATGTAAATATGGACCTAATGCTATCAGATTTCAAGAGCCTGTGTGCCTTGTTCTGGAAAGAGAAATACATATTTTACAATTGTTAAGGACTGGTCTCTATATAATGGGAGTACTGATAGGGAATCCATCAGTCCATCGCCGACCATCGAGAATGAATTACAGTATATCGAAATTCGGGTAAAGTAGCCCCAAGTNGGGAATCCATCAGTCCATCGCCGACCATCGAGAATGAATTACAGTATATCGAAATTCGGGTAAAGTAGCCCCAAGTGGCATTTTCACAAAGACAAAGATGGGGGTTCTCTTGTACCAAGTAACGATGGAACTTGTGATGCTGGTAGGAGAATAATTTGAAATGTTGGCGAACCCGAACGTTCCAAGGATGCTGCTACTATACATTTCGTCCTCGAAACTGAGAATAGCATCATCTCGGAACTGTGCATTATGTTTACAGAACAGAACACATTCTTTCAGAACTACCTGTCTGACCTCATAGCAAAGATGNCTCGGAACTGTGCATTATGTTTACAGAACAGAACACATTCTTTCAGAACTACCTGTCTGACCTCATAGCAAAGATGTAGTGTGTGAATACTGAGAAATTCATCGATATGGTTGCCATGGGCGAGCACATAATGAGTGTTCAAAGGCAATTTATCGACAGATTGAATGTGGCATATAAGCAAAATAAAAAGTGTCTGAAAAACCTGGAAGGATATATGACATGTACATTTACTACCTCGATTTCCCACCTAGCCATGAAAAAAGATATTCAAAATTATAGCAGGGACATATTGGATGCTGAAGTAAATGCCTTGGCATGATCGAAAGTATTTTGGCAGAGACCAAAAACTAAACCTATAAAAGAGAGCAACAGTAACAATTTTTATATAGTGTGATGTCGGACATTTCAAGCGACCTGCATCGGGCGATGTAGTCTGTTAGCTCGATGTATTTGCTCGACAAGAGAGTCAAAATTTCATGCGACCTTGTAAATGAAGCAATTTTTTATCGCATTACTCATTGTGTCCATGTATTCAGGGAGAGCGATGGAGCACCCATAGCTGTGAAGACCGAAATTGACTATACTGCTGAGCCTATGAAGAAGCGAAAACATGATGTACAGACATATCGAGACGATAGGTCGGATGCGAATTTACCACACAAGAAAAAAGTACGGAAGTAGGTTTTCAAACCCGGTTTGCCAGTACCTACGATCGTACACATTTCGCAATAATGATACGACATACAGCATATACACGCATAATGATAAATGATTCCTTGGTGCTGACATAATAGTGTTTCTATCANTGATTCCTTGGTGCTGACATAATAGTGTTTCTATCAGGTGGGATCATCGAAGTAGGCGATTACAAGACACTTGGAACCCCTGGGCTATATGAACTTCTAATTCACAAGGAGCCCAGGGAGTTTACAGAATCCGACCTGCTGGAAGACAAGACATTGCTCGAACTCATGCATGCACTTTACCAAGGTAATGAGCCAGAGACAGGTGTTTATAAGGATAAAGATCATGAAAAATCGACATTCTCACAGACCTTTTAGTGGCCTAGCTCTGGAAAGCAGCGAAGGTTTAAAGAAGAGAGTTGACGACAAGAACACCGACTGCATATTGTGGGACTACCCGAACTAGGTGTTCGATAGGCCGCAGCTACTTCTCGCTTCACAAAGGGTTGAAATTACGCCAAAATTAACGAGATAGTTTCAATCGACGAATAACTGAAGGAGGGAGGCTACAAAGAATGATTCGAATGGGAATCGCCAATGAACTACATCCTTCTGCAAGACACAAATACCACTGCTGCAAGGTTGCGATATGTGGTATGAACGAACTTTTTCAAGCCGACCTCGTCAAGATGATACCATTTGCTAGGGTCAACAAGGGCTATAAATACATGTTGACAGTCATTCATGCATATAGCGAATTCACCTGGGCGAGGCCTGTCAAGTCGAAGAATCCACATGATGTCACCAAGGCCATGGCAGATGTATTGCGCCAGGAACGCATCCCGACTTATCTACAGGATAAGGAATTCTACAATGCAAATTTCAAGGCCCTGATAAAGAAACATAACATAAATCATTATTCCACGTACAGCAAACTCAAAGTTTCTACCGCCGAGAGGTTCAGCAGGACTCTGAATAGAAAAATATGAAGGCATTTCACTGTGATTGGCATGCTACAAGTAGCTAACACTACTGCCGAAACTGGTCCAAGAGTATAATTCTACCGTTCATTCTACCACTCGCATGAAGTCTGAATATATCAAGGACGACCCCTGCATCGTACCTTGTAACCTGACATGAAAAGGAGGGACAAACACAAGCCTTAAGCGAAGGTTGGTGACCTGGTGCGCATCTCCAAACAGAAAGGCATCTTTGGGAAAGGTTTCACAGCAAATTGGAGCCCTGAACTCTTTCATGTGCCACGTATAGGCAACTATGCTCCGAGGATCTACTTTCTAGAATAATTAATAACGTCCCCATCCATGGTGGTTTCTACACAGAGGGGATACTGCCTACAAAGTTTCCATACGTGTATTTGGTCGAGAAGGTGCTGAAACGGCTTAACGGAAGGTCGCGTGTCAAATGGTGGGGTTTCCCAGCCCGCTACAATTTCTGGGCCGATGATGCGGACATCGAACGGTGAAGACAAAAGATTGAAATTAATAAACCCGTGTTTTTTTTTCATTTTGTCCATTATCAAATAAAAGTAGCTTTTTTTAATAATATTTTCTGTTTTATTGATTTTAAAATAACCCTCCTCCGACTTTATTTAAAAATATTTTTTAAATGAAAAGTCAATTAAAAAATACAGCAAAATAGTTAAACATGACCATTTACTTATTTTGCAGGAATGGTCAATGTCACCATTCTGTACAGGTCGATAGCAGGCTGCATAATCAAGAAATTAGCTCTACCTAAACATTGAAAATAGAATCCAGTATGGAGGATGCCGACAGCACCACCTATAAGTTAAAAATATAAACAAATTTAGTTGCCATCTTGTGGCTGAATCACCTGCTCGCCTGGTGGGTAAATATAGAAAACGGTGCTAGCAAAGTTTTATAAATTAAGACATGAAATCCAAGATGGCAGAATGAGTATTGATGAAGGGGGTGGAGGCCTGTCGACTAATTAACCAACGATAAACATTTGTAGGGAGAGTAATGTTAAGACAATGTGATTTATTGGAGGGGGGTCAGTCGTCTGCTGGACATGGTGCTTGGGGACCTCCAGAAATGTAAGTTTTTCAATTATTTCTTAATAATAAGATTTTATAATGTTTTAATAATACATCTTTTTAAATATTTTATCAAATTTTTTTATTTTTTATAAATTATTTAAATAACAAATTTTTTATAATTTCTGGGGGATTTCTTTGCGATTTTCGGGGGTTCTCAAGGTTCAAACTCATTGGGGTCAAATGTCAAGGTCACCGACATCAAACATGGAGGTTAACATGGCCGTTGGGGGACCGGAATGACAGAAAATGAACAGCTCCGATGCTCCGTGCCTCTACCACCTTGTCCCAGAATCGGCATAATCATTCTACTATAGTGAAAAAACTAGCTCTTGGTATTAGATTGTGGCAACTGCTAAACACGAGGACTGTATGCAGAAATCTTGCGGAGTGATGACGTTCTAACTCGGTTTCTTATCGAACGTCTCTGTTGAACTATCGACCATGAAGCGACAGCTGGTAACCCTAGTCGCAGGCTTCAAGTCCCTAGGGATTTACCCAATTAAAAAAACGGAAGAATAGATCAATAAAATTTAGAATGACTTCCATTCCTTTGGCTTAAATTGAAGCGCACGCAATGAAGTTGCTACTTCCTACTGATGAAGTTTCATAATTGAAATAATCGGAAACTAGAAAAATTAATCCCAAAACCTTAAATTAACACATATTTATGTTTTTATTACAAGTAACGAACTTTCAAGATTTTAGTTCTGTTGGTGTGCTTCTAACAACAATTGTCGAGTACAAAAATACTATTAAATAAAAACCTGAATTTATTTGATTTTAAATAACCAACTGTAAAATGTTTTTTTCAATTGGTCTAACTTACTTAGTAGGATCATTATTTAGTAAAATTTTTGGAGCTGGATTGGCTTCACCCCTTTTGCAGAAATTCTTCTTCTATGCGCCATAATTTCAGATTCATAATAATTGCTGACTATGTACGATTACAGTAAAATTTACATTTTACGAGCAGTTTAATATTTTTGTGCGTAATTTAAATTTGGTTCATCTGCTTGTCGTAAAAAGTGAGGAACATATTTAAATTTTGCAAACAGGAAATGACACACAGTAAAAATTACATACAAATGTATTAAAACACTAGTAAATGTAAGTTCTCTGTAGTCAATCATTTCCAATTATACCAAAAAAACCGGGGTGGCTTTGAACCTGCTGGGGTAACTTTGCACTACTCAAAAGTTAGTTTTTCAGCCATTTGGTTAAGAGCTTGGCAAACATTAACTGGGTAGATAACATTAAAAATGTAAAATACATATTTACAGTTCCCTGGTTTATTCGCCAAATGGCACCAAAACCAAAATATTGAGTGTGTTAAAATTAACTCCGGTTAACGGTGCTCCTGAAGCTGAAATTATGACATGAAAACAAACGTTTCTGCATATAGTCTGTTCGCGGTTTCTTCGCTCTTTTTAAATCAAATATTTGAATAACTACCCCATATTTGGCGTGTTTAGTTATTTCCTATGTATGTCATGTATCACAAACGTTTAATATTTCTGTTAACATAAATGCGCCTTATTTTTAGTAAAATTAAACTTTTACTTATATTTAATGTACAAATAATAATATGTAGTTTATAATTCATACCAATAAAAAGAATGTAAATATATGTGTTGGCAATACCTAGTAAGAAATAGTTCTTGGACAAAATAATTTTACACAGAGTGCACACGAATGGTGTAATTTTCTGGGCTCGGTTAAGCTTTGTCTTCATGCCGCGGAAGAACATACAATGTAAGAAATTGTTCGCAAATTTACTACACCAGTGTATACGGAGGTATACATACATCCATGGTAGCATTCCAACATTTGCTCAGGAAACAGTCAAATGCATACGGAAGTTACCAATTATGTATTGTGGCGGTGCTAAACATTCCTATATTTGCAACCTGATATATGATAGGATTTCCATGCAATGTATTGCTTAAAATCTTCATTTTAGTTTAGGAAGTTTACTAGAACATATTTTACAGTGTACTGAAAGTAGAACTTTAGCAGGGCTTCAGAAAAGTTGGAAGTAACCGTGAATGGAGCATAGTAGGCGAAGCCGAGCGTTAAATTGTTGTTGTGCAAAGTCATGATAACCCGGGCGCTGCTCTGCTGTGGCTGCAGGACGGCTCGCAGTAGTGGACAAATGGCCTCGCGTCCCTGCACAACCCTCCCGCACGTCTGCTGCGACGTTTCGCGTGACCGGCCGCGCGATATTGCCGCGTCGCACGAACCGAGAGTCGCGTTGCCCGCGGAGGGGGGAGCTCGCAATGAGCCGCGTCGATTAATCTTCCTCCCCGGCCCTCGCCCTAAATTAAGTCCAGATACTTTGGCGGAAAAAAAAAAGCACGCGTTGCAAATTACCTCACGCTTAGATTTATTAACGCTTTGCCGCCGCGGGTCAACGACTCCCTCGAAGAAACGCGACGTGCCTGGTGCTTGCTTCATCCTGGACTTTCGGTTCGCGATTAATTGAATACTTTCGAAATCGATATTGCAAAATCACTTTGCCAGAAAGTTATAAGGTAAAGTGAATATAACCTAGCAACTATAACGTACCAGCTACTAAGTATGTACTTTTAGCTTTTCCTCAAAGTCAGTTGGTTAAACAAACGCTTGGCCTACGTAGAAAAAACTAAGTATGGTTAAGGAGTATCCGAGATATATTAAGCAATTACTAGGGTTAGCAGTTGCTAAGCTTGGATGCAGATAGGTTTGCGCCTTTCCTGTTCCCCCATCCCTGTCTGTTGTCAGTACACAGTGAAGGATGGCACGTCAATGTCGTATTGGACTGCACATCGCACACTTTGGATTATTTTGTTTTCCTTTGAGCACATATACGCGGTGTCATCAGGCGTAAAACACGATATTGGCGGTGAGAAAAATATAGAAATATCACTCTTTATTAAACTGTTAACAGAACATCCTGTCATATCTGAAATATCCAAGGCCCCGATATCAGTTTGACGCTTTGACTGCCCCCATACTTTTCGTAAAATGTGTGTTTTTGTCAAGGTCGTTTTATTAAATTTATCGCCAAAGTGATAAGCAAAAAAAAATAAAAAATCTTGCGAACCCGTATGTAGAAGTATTAGTCAGCCAGTGGCACGGAAGTATCATCCACCCAATTAAATAAATTACTAAGCAATGTAAAGTTGAATGTTACAAGGAAAACGGACAAAAACAAGACAAGCAACATGCCCATCAAACTAAGATAATGGGTAAAAGAATAAGCGAATGCATCAGTAAATTTATTTTCTAGAATTCCATGCGGTCTCTGTTGGAACGGAGAGTAAGCCACCTACAACTGCTACACCTACAGATACTGACGGTGATTATGAATGTTTCAATAACAAGAACATTAGACCAAAACAGCCAGCACATAAAATAAGAAAAAATGCAAAAAGATTCTGCCTCATGGGAGGGGTAAGGCAAATGATCTCTCGACACCGCAGATTCAAAGAATAGTTTTATTTCAACAACTGTAGTTACATAATACGACACTAGAAAGGGGGGTAAAAAAGTCCACAGATTAATCTACTGAAACTGATGTGGACACTTTTGTTGTGCAACAAAATTTGTATTTAAATAAATTTACTTCCTTAACTGTGAACTCAAGCATTACAAATAATACGTTAAACAAACGTTGGTGTGATTAAGGCAGTGTGTGTGTGTGTGTAAGGCAGTGTATATGATTTAGGCAGTGAATGTGTGTTAAGCAGTGAATGTGTATTAGGCATTGTATTTGTGTTGTTCAGTGTATGTGTGTTAGGCAGTGTATGCGTGTAAGGCTGGTTTATGTGAGTTAGGCAGTGTATGTGTGTTGTTCAGTGTATGTGTGTTACGCACTGTATGCGTATTAGGCAGTGTATGTATGTTAGGCAGTGTATGTGTGTTGTTCAGGGAATGTATGTTAGGCAGTGAATGCGTGTTAGGCAGTGTATGTGAGTTACGCAGTGTCTGTGAGTTAGGCATAGAATATGTGTTAGGCAGTGAATGTATGTTAGGCATTGTATGTGTGTTGTTCAGGGAATGTATGTTAGGCAGTGAATGCGTGTTAGGCAGTGTATGTATGTTAGGCAGTGTATGTGTGTTGTTCAGTGTATGTGAGCTGGGCAGTGTACGTGTGTTAGTCAGTGCCTGTGTGTTAGGCAGTGTATGTGAGTTAGGCAGTGTATGTATGTTATGCNTAAGAGCTTGGCAAACATTAACTGGGTAGATAACATTAAAAATGTAAAATACATATTTACAGTTCCCTGGTTTATTTGCCAAATGGCACCAAAACCAAAATATTGAGTGTGTTAAAATTAACTCCGGTTAACGGTACTCCTGAAGCTGAAATTATGACATGAAAACAAACGTTTCTGCATATAGTCTGTTCGCGGTTTCTTCGCTCTTTTTAAATCAAATATTTGAATAACTACCCCATATTTGGCGTGTTTAGTTATTTCCTATGTATGTCATGTATCACAAACGTTTAATATTTCTGTTAACATAAATGCGCCTTATTTTTAGTAAAATTAAACTTTTACTTATATTTAATGTACAAATAATAATATGTAGTTTATAATTCATACCAATAAAAAGAATGTAAATATATGTGTTGGCAATACCTAGTAAGAAATAGTTCTTGGACAAAATAATTTTACACAGAGTGCACACGAATGGTGTAATTTTCTGGGCTCGGTTAAGCTTTGTCTTCATGCCGCGGAAGAACATACAATGTAAGAAATTGTTCGCAAATTTACTACACCAGTGTATACGGAGGTATACATACATCCATGGTAGCATTCCAACATTTGCTCAGGAAACAGTCAAATGCATACGGAAGTTACCAATTATGTATTGTGGCGGTGCTAAACATTCCTATATTTGCAACCTGATATATGATAGGATTTCCATGCAATGTATTGCTTAAAATCTTCATTTTAGTTTAGGAAGTTTACTAGAACATATTTTACAGTGTACTGAAAGTAGAACTTTAGCAGGGCTTCAGAAAAGTTGGAAGTAACCGTGAATGGAGCATAGTAGGCGAAGCCGAGCGTTAAATTGTTGTTGTGCAAAGTCATGATAACCCGGGCGCTGCTCTGCTGTGGCTGCAGGACGGCTCGCAGTAGTGGACAAATGGCCTCGCGTCCCTGCACAACCCTCTCGCACGTCTGCTGCGACGTTTCGCGTGACCGGCCGCGCGATATTGCCGCGTCGCACGAACCGAGAGTCGCGTTGCCCGCGGAGGGGGGAGCTCGCAATGAGCCGCGTCGATTAATCTTCCTCCCCGGCCCTCGCCCTAAATTAAGTCCAGATACTTTGGCGGAAAAAAAAAAGCACGCGTTGCAAATTACCTCACGCTTAGATTTATTAACGCTTTGCCGCCGCGGGTCAACGACTCCCTCGAAGAAACGCGACGTGCCTGGTGCTTGCTTCATCCTGGACTTTCGGTTCGCGATTAATTGAATACTTTCGAAATCGATATTGCAAAATCACTTTGCCAGAAAGTTATAAGGTAAAGTGAATATAACCTAGCAACTATAACGTACCAGCTACTAAGTATGTACTTT
>NQII01006918.1:5194-109767 GCA_002778355.1 Clitarchus hookeri | reverse complement strand
AATATTCAATTTGAAGTTTTGCAAATTTAACGAGACTGAAATCTTAAAAATATTTATATGTGCAATAAACGATACACTTTTCTACGCTATGTAGTAACATAAAGTCTATGAAAGATTCACTTCAATTATAAAGCCAAGACTTTTAACATTCCTAGAGATATTCATTTTGCTGTTATTAGAAACTGTATGGTTCAGAAGTGAAGCAACACTCATTGTAAACAATACATTATTTTCTATCTCAGAATCGTGTNATTAGAAACTGTATGGTTCAGAAGTGAAGCAACACTCATTGTAAACAATACATTATTTTCTATCTCAGAATCGTGTTTACGGGACGTTAATTTTCATATGATCAGACACGAGTTTAAATATATTGCTATTAAAATGCGAATATGGCGAACGAAGTTAAGTTACACGACTTATCCCTCATTACCTGTAAAACATATTCATAGTTTGTCTGTTAATTGAACTATCAGCACCATGCCATTGCATTAAAAGAGTAAAAATCCTAAATGGTTCATTTATAAAATTATTTTGTTTTGAGCTGCATGTGTGTTTTCTCTTTTAAACAGATTCTTGACATCACGGCACTACCTGGCTACCACACACACATAACTCGCTGCTTATTACAATTTTACAAATGCATAACTACGTAATAAACACGTTATAATTAATGTAGTACGCATAAAAGATGTTGCACGAGTATTTTGTCATTAAAAAAATAATTTATACTTTCTGATAATTTTTTTTATTCTGTGTCTTAAATAAAAGGTTGGGGGCAAAAATGGAGTTTTTTCATATATCGTAACGAAATTTTTTTTTGCGAGAATCCCAAAAAAACAACATTTGCCATCTCACCAGCATAGTATTAGTTTACTTAGGGTCGGTTTCACAATGTCTGTTTAAATTATTGATTATCGGACAACGTGATTCATTTAAAAAGAAGACTTAATCGTTAATCTCAACAGACATTTCCCGGTAAAGAAATCTTACAACCATGCAGTGACGTTTTGGTTCCTGATTGGCTGTTATTAGTTCGTCGTCTGCTGTTTATGCTGTGCTGGTTAAATGCAGTTTGTTGAAGAAACACAAATGGATGCCCCAATAAGAAACGGTTTTATTCAGGAAATCTTGCTACCTCACATAGTGTTTATTAATTTTCTTGATTCAAATGTATTCATTTGTAGGTGCTGTACATGGCATGTAATTTCCAACACATGGCAGTTTTCAGAACAATTGTCGTAATGATTACACATTATTTGTACTTGAAATGTGGAGGTATTTCGATACGCACTTTATATTGTGATTTTGTGGTCACATAAACTTCAAAACGTTATTTATTTCGGAAATGATTGTTTTTGCTATCGCTATACACTCTTTATAATCGACATTAAAGTTTTTACGTCTGCGCCTTTTTGGTGATCTCATACTATTTGAAATATAAAAAGGCGGCCTGATTTAAAGTTGGGATATTTGTTTAGGACTGCTAAGGTAAACTTCCTATAGGTTAGATAATAGATTGTCTCATAAATGGTAAAACGAGCACAATTTTGCGTACCTATAGTGTACTCACTGAAAACACATAACAAGAAATCATATTGAAATAGTACAAGAAGTTGTCATAACCTAAAATATTTTTGAGCAGATGTAATAATTTTCTCTACACTAAAAAAATAGTTACCTCTCTATATGAACTTCTAAAGAATATTAACACGCAGGATCGTAACAGTTACTTCGTTAAACTAAATGTTACAAAAAAACATTATTTATTTGAAAATTTTTTTTTCTTCTGTCTGAATAATTCCAACTAATTGATACAATTTTGTCATCAGAATTTTTGAATAACTCATTTTAATAATTTAATTACATTAGAAACGACTTAAATACACACATAACATATCACCAGTAAAGATTGATCACCATATTATTTTTAAATATTCTGATTATTCCAGTATTCTGAATCTATTCTTGTGTTAAAGATAACAATTGATTTCAGGCAAATTAAAAGTTGGTTATTCCTAATCATTCACGGAGAAATAGGAAATGTCATTAACCAGCCCTCAGTTTTTAATCAGACCTTAATCGGAACCCTAACAGACGTTAAGAAACCGGCCTCTAAACGTTAAATTAATTAAACGCTTTTCTTTGCAAGGTTTATCTGTTTAAGTGAGCGCGAACACCACCATTTTAATACTTTACTACTTCGCAACTATCTTTACGACGATATTTTTGCACCCAGAGCGATGGTTGGCAAAGGTGAAAGAATGCAACGCTACTTACTTTTTCGCTGTACCAAGTAGCAACAAGGGTTGACTTTAAATAATAAGCAGCCGCTCTCAACAGACTTCTGTTAACACATGGTACAATAGGCTATCCACGGTAATGTGAGCACTTTTTATTGCTCTGCTAAATTTTTCCTTTCAGTCGATTTCTATCATTCCGCCACTTTTTAATATAAACGATACTATGGGACTGATAGCGCAGTGTATACACTTCACCTCTCTCAAAAGTTAATGTCTGAGGATGTAGAGAAAAATATTTATTAGTGGTTAATGATTGCTGGGAGGGTCTTAAATAGTGCTCACTTTACCGTTAATAGCCTATACAAAAGTTCTTTAAGGTAACTAGTTGTTTAATTATCTCAAGAAAGTGTTTTCTTTATAACTTAAGCTGCGCACAGGTGTGTATTTTTTATTTCTCAATAAATTATTTTTGATGTGGTCTACGCTAACATAAAATATTGTATTACTTATTTTAGTGGAATATGCTTTAATATCCTAATTACAATCAAATAGATTTCATTTAGTAAAAACTGAGAAGGAAACTGCATGTTATTTCACCGATATTCATACGCAAGTATCAAGGTCACAGAAAATGCAAAGATAGGCCTACATAGTATTTTATAAATACGGGGAGCATGTCAATAATTCGTAATCGAGGAAAGCGCTTTCTTTTCATTAGGAGTATGTTACAGCAACAACTTTAACTAAACGTGTTTCAAAAATATATTTTTTTAATTAAACAAATTTATTTGTTCCCTCGCTTGTTTCTCGGGAAAGTATTTATTACTTACTTTAAGAATTTAAACTATCCTCTCCACACTCTAAATTCGAATAAGTGGAAAAACACTGATTCGCAGTGAAATACAACTACTAGAAAATGGCTACACTTAAAATTGGCGGAAAACGATGGGAAGTTTCAGTGAAACAATTTCACTGATTGAATGAATAAGGGACAGCTAACTACATGCGGCTAATGAAATATTGTTTTTATTAAATTTAGTCAAATATTAACGACAAATAAACACATTTACGATATATACTGTTTATATTGTGCAATTAAACGTAATTTAAAAAAAAAAAAAAACTGACGATTTACATGATTTCAACCCACAGTTTTCCACTACAACACCACCACTTTACCAATCGAGTTACCATGCCAACGTTTGTTATGCTAGGGAACTGTACGTCCTTTCTTTCCGTTTTTACTTTTTTACTTTAATTGGTAACATTAGGACTGTTAAAACAAAAAGTACCTACGTATAAATGCACTCACATCACCACATTTAATGCAGTTGAACCCTTCAAACCGACCACTATGACAATTACCTGAAAACGAAACAGAAGGCGTAACAACGAAACGAAAGTCTGAGTGTTCATGTCGCCTCGTAAAATAGTATTATAAAAAACGAAACTCACACATGAAATATTTTTTATGTGTTTATTAGTAAATGCGATGTTATTTCATTTGACACACCTTGTTTACCTGATCCATAAGTCATAAAACAAATCACTGAGAAACAGCGAATGAAATGGCCAATGCATCAATGGAAAATGTCACCGATACAATGAGTGAAGGAAATCTGTAGATATGCCTTTCAGGGACCAAGGTAAAAGGCAAAACACCAATGTTGCTACAGACTTAAGCAACGATGTCAATCGAATGTGCCTCTCCGCTATTCACAAGAATACAGTGTGGAAATATAAGGGATGAATAATTGTGTAGAAGTTAAATCACATCGGCTGTAAACTACATCTAGTGCTACTTAGGTAGTGTGAAAGTGACCATCTAGGGTTTATTTTGTTCTAGGGAAAAATTTGCACCTTCAACGCCCCCTCCAGCGATTCACCAGATGTTCGGGGATGTCTCCTACCCCAACTTGCTGTCACAAATGTGTACGCCCATAAGAACACTTTTGTATCAGCCAGAGCTATAAATGGCGTTTCGCATCCGGAAACCTGGGAATTGGCCTTGGCGAAAGAGAATGAAACAGACTTCGAAAAATCTTCGTGCTTGCGTGTCAAGAACTCGTAACACATCGCTGTTCCTGTTGAACGCTAGGACATATTAAAGCAATAATTCGGAGAAATTGTTCGTCCCTAATTTTTTAAACAGGGAACCAATTTTTTTTTAAATTGCTTTCTTGTTATAACGTAGATATTCCACGAAACACCCGTAAAATACTTAGGGGTTAGCATATTATTTATTTCCAAGAAGAACATAGCATCTGTTGCAGTTTATAAGGCGACTTCCTTCCGAAATACGCTAGTCTTCGTTAGCTAGGTGCAAAAATATGATTATTAGGCAGTTTTAAGATTTTTAAAGTAAATACTTATATACTTCAAATTACGTGTTTGGCAACTCCTTGCACATTTTTTTTTGAAAACACGGGTTTCAATAAAAACATGTTTAAAACTAAATACGTGGAAAGTTAATAAAAATTCTTCATCATTCAAGTGTTCACACAAAAGTTTGAAAAAATTATAGCTAACAAAAAATTAATAAACTTATAAGCGAGGAAGNGATCATTCAAGTGTTCACACAAAAGTTTGAAAAAATTATAGCTAACAAAAAATTAATAAACTTATAAGCGAGGAAGAAATTGTGATGGAATGCATGTATTACGATTTATTGCAAACTCTGTATTTTCAGGCTGACTTAAGAAGAAAATTGTTTTAACCAACTTGAATCAAGATTATAATTTATCACCTAAATATCTTTAGTCCTGATACCAAATAGTCTCTGTCTGTGCATGCAATATTTATTATCAGTTGCAATAAAATTCGGCAGCATAGTTTAAACGATTTACGATTTTATTACTAGTAAATGTCATATAAATCAACACATGACTTTCCCGTTTGAGAAATGTTTTTATTTTACACGTTTTTGCTGTTTAACACACATTATTTGAATGAGTGACTCAGTAAAAAACATCGTTACGTATATTAAATTAGATTTAAATTTTTCAATGAATGTAAGAAAATTAATAGATTTTAAATTACATAAAAATATCGTTAAATTCCGTCACCCACTCTGCGTGGCTTATCTTGCACCGTCCCGCTCGAACGTGGGAGGCACAGCATGTCAAGGACATCAACGGTAACCGGACAAGTGCGCGGCGATTTACAAGGAGAAGGCTGCCGCGCGTGTCGCGACAAACCCATCGGGACACGTGCTTCTCCTGCTCTTGGATTTCAAATGTCTTGGATTATCGTTGTAAGAATGTTCTGGTCATCGCCCTAGCTTCCTTCAGTGCGACTCGGGGTGCAGGTAACATTCTGCGCCCACCGAGATTAGCAAGTGTTAATAATATACATGGGTATTTTGATGTAGCAAATAGTAGCAGTGTGTGTATTATAAATAAAAATTAAAAACTATAGTTGGTTTAGTTCATTGTAATTTTTTTGTACATGTCTTTCACAAGCTTANCTCCTGCTCTTGGAGATCAAATGTCTTGGATTATCGTTGTAAGAATGTTCTGGTCATCGCCCTCGCTTCCTTCAGTGCGACTCGGGGTGCAGGTAACATTCTGCGCCCACCGAGATTAGCAAGTGTTAATAATATACATGGGTATTTTGATGTAGCAAATAGTAGCAGTGTGTGTATTGTATAGTATTATAAATAAAAATTAAAAACTATAGTTGGTTTAGTTCATTGTAATTTTTTTGTACATGTCTTTCACAAGCTTAGGTACATCCTTGGGTACATGTAAACATATTTTCATCAGAGTTTATGAAATGTTAATTCTTAACAAACAGTTTAAATTATTCTTCATCTATAAACATATTAAGATGTAAGTTTTATGTTAATAGTATGCTCAATAGTCAACAGAGCGACACGTTTCACGTTTTGCAATTTATTAGGCATGTGTTATAAATATAAATAAATTAAAAAAGTACAATTATGAAATATACGTCTACCAAATANTAACATTCTGCGCCCACCGAGATTAGCAAGTGTTAATAATATACATGGGTATTTTGATGTAGCAAATAGTAGCAGTGTGTGTATTATAAATAAAAATTAAAAACTATAGTTGGTTTAGTTCATTGTAATTTTTTTGTACATGTCTTTCACAAGCTTAGGTACATCCTTGGGTACATGTAACCATATTTTCATCAGAGTTTATGAAATGTTAATTCTTAACAAACAGTTTAAATTATTCTTCATCTATAAACATATTAAGATGTAAGTTTTATGTTAATAGTATGCTCAATAGTCAACAGAGCGACACGTTTCACGTTTTGCAATTTATTAGGCATGTGTTATAAACATAAATAAATTAAAAAAGTACAATTATGAAATATACGTCTAGCAAATCTATGGCATAGGCACAGATCAGGCAAGGAATTTTTAACATTATATGTGGTGTAATGGGTTTTAGGTATGGCGAAAAGACGCTGATAGCCAAGTTCATAGATGTAAGGTGTGCGTTACCAGAGAAAAAACTAAATGTAAATGTAATTAGGAAAGAGAGAAAGAAACCAAAAATAATAATATTCGATGTGAATAAAAATAAAGAAGATGAAGAATTTAAGGAAGAAATATACCAGCAAAACTTTATAGAAATCACAAAGGAAGAATTTAATAGAACATGCAACATCCTTTTTAAAACTAAACCGAAGAACAACGTAAAAAATATAATAATGGAAGTAATTTTACAAATTTATGGGAAAATAGGGTACAGACCAAAAATATATTGTGACTGGAAAGTTCATAACACAAAGGAATGCGGTGTTCAAAATGTTTAAGATATGGTCACACGAACAAATAGTGCAGGTGACAAAACAGTACATGCGGCAAATGCGTGGAAGAAGGGCATTCAGAAATAAACTGTAGGAAAAAGGGTGAAAAATGTATAAATTGTATAAGAGCAAAAAAGGATTTACAATATACAAATCACACAGCAAAATATATAAAATGTCCAATACTTAAAATGCAAAAGAAGGATTAAAAAAGGAAATAGACTGTGGAGAATTATATAAAAATGAATGATAATAGTACAACAGAATCTACAAAAATGCAGAATCAATACGGTAAACATAATAGAAGAAATTATTAGCAAAGGCATAGGTATAGCACAATGACAAGAACCTTATACATACGAGGGAAAGTTAATGAACGTCGACAATAATTGGAACGCGATGTATAGTCGATCGGAAGAGAGGATTTTGACGACTACCATATGCCATAAAATTATAGAATATATAATGATAAGTCAATATTCAAATAATGAAAAAGTAACAATAAAGGCATTTATAAATAACAAATAAATTAATATAATAAATGTATACTGTGCACCATCCAAAGATATACAAATCAGTCTAAATAAAATTAATAAGATAATGGAAGAAGATAAACAAACAAACACCATAATAGCTGGAGACTTTAATGCTAAGTCACCGATCTGGTTTTCTAAGAGAAGAGATACAAGAGGAGAAAAACTTGAAGAATTTATGAATAGAAAGAACATGAATGTTCTAAATACAGAAGGCAATATCAATACATACGATTCAATACACGGGGAGGAGAACATTGATGTAGCGTTTACAACTGATGAAGTATACAAGGACTGTAAAAACTGGACAGTAGAACCCAGTATTAGTGATCACAACAAAATAAGCTGGGTATGGACAATGTGATATAAAATTTAGCAGATAAGACCAAATTGTTGCACAAGGAAGTATCGAAGAAAGAATATCCATGTTAAGAATAACAATAACAGAGGCATGTAGTCAAAAAACAAGAACAGTGGTAACCAAGATAAAAGGAAGAAACGTGTGGTGGTGGAATCAAGAGCTAAGGAAAATGAAACAGATCGTAAGAAGAAAGAGTAGGATCTATAGGGGATGTTGTCCATGTGAGGCTAAAACGGTTTATTATAAGGAAGAATGCAAAAGGGAAAGGAAATTATACAAAACAATAATTAGAAACAACATGATCAACCAATGGATAGAATTCGTTAAAAAGGAAAGTAGAGAAAATATTTTGAATGTGCCAAATAAAATGGCAAGAAAGAAAATAAACAAATATGAGAAGATAGGGACAATATTTAACGAAGGAAAATATACTAAAGGCTTGAAGGAGACTTATATTACATTGATAAACAAATTAATACCAAGTAAAAATATAGATACAGATATAGATGAAGATATAGTCTTGGACAGGAATGAGGAAGTCATTGGTGAGACTAGAAAAATAGAGATGGATGAGTTAGAAACGGCAATAAGAAATAGCGGATTAAAGAAAGCACCAGGAAAAGATAACATCACAATAGAAGTCGTAAGGGAACTCTGGGAATAAATAAAAGAAGAAATCTTAGATATAATGAAAATTTGTCTAAGTAAAGGAATCGTCCGGAAAGAATGGAAATCGGCAGCTGTTGTAATTCTATATGAGGGTAACAACAAACCAAAAGAAAGTCCAAGTTCCTATAGGCCCATGTTTGTTGCCGATTTTGGGAAAGTTACTTAAAGGAATCATCCTTAATAGAATAAGAATTCAAACAGAAAGAGTCCTCAATAGATATCAGTTTGGTTTTAGAAAAAATAGATTAACAGAGAATGCATTATATACAGTATTGGACATAATTATCAAAATAGACACCAAATATGTACTTTTAATTTTAATAGATATTAGTAAAGCATTTTCCACTTTGGACTGGAACGGAATAAGAAGAATAATAACACAAATATAAATTGGAACAAAAGAGAAGAATTTACAACTGGATTACTTCAAGGAAAGAAGTATTGGGTACTATAGCGATTTTANAAAATTGGAACAAAAGAGAAGAATTTACAACTGGATTACTTCAAGGAAAGAAGTATTGGGTACTATAGCGATTTTATAACATACGTAAATGAGATGAACAGAGGATGCCCACACGGCTCGGTATTGAACCCGTTAATATGGAATTTAGTATTTAATGAGTTCTTAAACATATAAAATTGTAGTAATGCTGAGAAAGTAGCATTTGCAGATGACTGCCTGATATTCATCGGAGATAACAATATGAGAGGTGTTGAATTAAGGGCTAATAAGGAAATGAAAAAAATTAAAGACATGGGTGGAAAATAATGGATTGGAAGTAGCGATCGACAAGACAGTTGGAATAATCGTTAAAAGTAAAATGGATTCAAGACCACCAGTAGTAAAATACCACAATAAAAACATAAAAATAATCAAACAAACCAGATATATAGGGGTAACAATTGACAATAGACTTTCGTTTGTACCACATATAAATACTTTAACTGAAAAACTAAAAACACTTTGCAACTAAATGAAGTACAAAATCTCGAAATATACCAAATATAGTACGCCTTTAAGAAATATAATACACAAAACAATATTTGTCAGTTCTATAACGTATGGGTTAATAGTTATGGATACGAAGATTTCAAATGTACAAATAGTAAAAAGGTTTAGAGTCTTACAGAGATACATTCTTATAAAGTTACACGAGATGACAGCAACCACATCTTTCTCAGCAGTGGTTATCTTGAATAAGTTACTTCCTATCGATTATATAATATGCAATAAAAATATAATATATAAATTAAAAAATTTACAAAACAAGAAATCAACATATATGATTCAGATTACAAAGGTTTTACCCAAGATAACATAAGATGGATAAATAAGTTGGATGACGGAAAAGGTTTTTAGTATCAAGGAAATCAATAAGTTAGTCTATGAAATTGCATTAGACAATTGAAGAGAAGAATGGGAAAATAAAGAGGATAGTATAGAGATTAGTAATTATATAAAGAATATTAAAGACTGGTATAATAGTAAGGTTTCTATGAGCAATAATATGAAGAAATTCATAAGTGGACATGGACAGTTCAAGAGTTATTTAAAACGAATACATAAGGTAAATGATGATATTTGTGTGACTGCGGAAATGGCGAACAGAACAGTTACCACGTTTCGTATTTATGTAAAATGTTTGTAAAGGAGAGAGAAGAATTAAGAAGAATCTTAATAANGTATTTATGTAAAATGTTTGTAAAGGAGAGAGAAGAATTAAGAAGAATCTTAATAAGAAAAGAAGAGCAACTGCCACTGGTAAAGCACAAAATATATGATGAAGAGGTATATAAGGATATATAGAAGTTTGCTGATGATATATACTTAGTAGTCAAGACCATACATTATGACATGATAGATTAGAGTAGGATTAATAAGGGGGACAGGGCAAGTAGTTGATGGCCCTGACAGGCGAGGCCAGTGGGGCGCACAGTTAACTGGACAAGGGCCCCGGTAGCGCCACGCTTGCTGGCGAGGCTGTCAGGGAACAATGAAAACCTTGTTTTGGAGTGGGTAAAAAGATAGGAATTTGATCTTGACTACGTTAGAGTGAATTTTAACATAGCATTGTATGATGTAGTAATGTATGGTTGTAAAAGGGTAATATGTTTTTATTCTGTAATTTTATCCTGTTATTTTATATTATTAATATTTTACAATATTTGATATTACTGTAAGAGAACCATAGGAGTGAGTAAAGGGTCTGGGTGACAGCCTCTCCGTGGCTCCCCGTGTCAACTGGCAAAACCAGGCTAACAGTCACTACTCCCTCCTGCGGAGATTCCCAAGTGTTTAAAGATATAAAATTTTAATTAGATAATGGTTTTAATATGTTGAGATGATATGATTTTTAAGTCTTTTTGACTGCTCTTTTTTAATTGTCATGAAGAGATGATTTTAAACTATGATTTTATTTTTGAAAGGTTTAAGCGTTGCCATGGCGGTGTGGTGTTCATTAACGGTATATAAAGAAAACTATATATATTATTAATATTTAGAAATGTATAAAAATAATAGATAGATGCAAAGAGGGAAACCCGGAGGGCCTTATGGCTAAGAGGGTTATACGCACTATTAATATTAATGTTGCTCTCTTCTATAGGTTTCGTCGCGAGTCTCCAACAAAAGATTTGCGATCCTTTCCAGGCGTTCGCTGCAGATATCCAATATGTCCTTGCAAGCAATCGTTTTGAATATCCGTTTACTTCGCGAGGTGGGAAATCGAGGTAGCGAATGTATTCTCTACGGATTCTTTAAGCACATTTAATTTCTCTTCATTTTGTGCAGATGCCACATTTAATCTGTCGGTAATTTGTCGTTGAACACTCGTTGCATGCTCATCCATTGCCATCAAACCGCGAACGATCTCGGTCTTCAAATGATCTATCTTCGCCCCGGGCTTGGACAAGTAAATGTGAACGAATTTACTCTGATTATTGCGTAATTCCGAGATNAATGATCTATCTTCGCCCCGGGCTTGGACAAGTAAATGTGAACGAATTTACTCTGATTATTGCGTAATTCCGAGATTAAGACATTTCCAGTTTCTAGGCGAAATGTTTAGTCGCAGCATCATCGGATCGTTCGGGATCACCATCATTTCGAATTATTCTTCTACCAGCATCGCAAGTTCCATCGATTATTGGTACGAGACATTCTCCATCTTCGTTTTTCTCAAGCCGCAACTTGAGGATACTCTGGCTGAATTTCAATATGCTGTAACTCACTTTCGACAGTCTATGATGAACTGATCGAATTTATGTCGGTACATGCCATTATATATAGGCCAGTCTTTAACGATCACCAAAAATTCGTATGTATCTTCCCAGCACAAAGAACACAGGTGCTTGAAATCCGATAATGTCACGTCCGTATTGATGTGGTCGTCATAAACGTGTCACAAATTCATATCGTCCATGCGAAACAGAACCAACACAATATCATTATCGCGAAGCAGTTGTTTGGGTGTACTCGAATAAGACTGGCCAAGGTACATGCAATCCACATTCGCATGTACCTAAAGTATTTCTGGATGCAAGTATGATTCTTACATGACACATCGTCTAAAATAAACACAGAGTTTGGCAATGCTTCGCTCGGTGAAACGATGGCTTCATTATCGCTGCAAGGGAAATAGCATAGGTCATCCACAGCGTGTAGTACTAGGGCCAGTCACTGATATTTCAGATACTGGAGCGATTTGGAGTGCAGTTACATGTTCTTGAACCTAAAACCAATCTATTCTTCCAGTAGACTGAGTAGGACACACGTCTTGCCACAACCCGATGGTCCGCAAATCAATCCTCTCACAGTATTAGGCAACACCACGCAGTGAGAGATATCTTCATCTTCAGCATGAATGCATGTGCGTAGAGCAACACCTTGTTTGACGATCTGTAAACTGCATTCTTCTGTCTCTTTCACATCATACATTGGATGTGGAGTAGGAGGAGGANACCTTGTTTGACGATCTGTAAACTGCATTCTTCTGTCTCTTTCACATCATACATTGGATGTGGAGTAGGAGGAGGAGGTAGCATAAACAAGTCTGTTGATGACATTAAGCATATTTTCTTGGTCATATAATGCCTCTTCAAATTATCACTCAGAGTAAACTGCCTCTGGCAGAGTTTGCACTGAAATNTATTTTCTTGGTCATATAATGCCTCTTCAAATTATCACTCAGAGTAAACTGCCTCTGGCAGAGTTTGCACTGAAATGACATATTTGAATATGTGATACATCCATACTGTTCCAAGTCTAGAATGATACTGATAAAATGTATAAAAGGAATGTATTTATAAGTTTTTGGGTCAGTTCACCATGATTTCTCTAACAGGNAATGATACTGATAAAATGTATAAAAGGAATGTATTTATAAGTTTTTGGGTCAGTTCACCATGATTTCTCTAACAGGTAAGACCTTATATGGAAATGGGATCATCGCTACGTCGATACAATTTATCATTCGAGCTGCACATTCCTGAATACAAGTTCTGCTGGCCAGGAACGAAGGTAGCTAAAAGGCTGGTATGTGGTGACATGGGTATCAATGCACTTNTGAATACAAGTTCTGCTGGCCAGGAACGAAGGTAGCTAAAAGGCTGGTATGTGGTGACATGGGTATCAATGCACTTGAAGCATGCAAGCAACATTACATTGCTTACTTCATGAACAAGGTTCTACAAGCTCGGCACCAGGCATACAAGATACTTGCGGAAAAAACCAACGAGATAAGAAAATTGTCAGATACTAGACTTGGTGAAAAAATAGCAGCGTAGGGCGTTTATAATGCCATGCGGGCCAAAGTGAAGATGTGCATGGGTGCAAAGAGCAAGCGAAAGGCACAAGTGAAAAGAAAAGTGGTGAAAAGGGAAGAAAAGCATGCAAGACCAACAAAACATCTACCAGCGGATTTTTTCCACTACTTTTGCCTGCACTCGGAGCCCTCTGGCGCCTAATCGGAGCTACGAGAAATATCATCTAAGCCACCAATACAGCATAAAACGAATGGAAGCAGTTGCCCAAGGCCCAAAAACACAATGTAAATATGGATGCTATCGCCATGGGTAAAAAAATGGCCTAGGCCTCTACCTAAGGCTATAATACCCAGTGAGAGGCGGAGGTGTGCAAAAGCGATGCAACAGGAAGAGGCGGTAATGTAATCTCTACCACAGTTGCCGCTCATAAATAACGGATGTGGAACTGTTTGCACGAAAATTGAAAGGCCTCATTTTCATGGAGTGTTCATGCGAGATGCTTTGCCACCTGAACCCAAACGTGAAGAATGTGCCATACTCAACCTGGACACGAAGCCGGGTCAGAATGCACTGGGAAACTTATGTCGAACATGGCAAATGTACAGACTACTATGGTAGTTTCGTTCATTTGCATCCTCCACCCGAACTGCGCACATACCTGAAAAATTACAAACTTACTTACAACTACGAGATGAAGCTGATGCTGAAAACATGGAACTGCGGACACTTGTGTCTTCGCTTCCTTGTTCGTTCGTACAAGTAATTAAATAAATTGGCTATACATGGACCTGAAACCATCAGTCATGTCGATAATGCTTACCTTGATAGGTCGTAATTATTAGCTGCATGCTGTACACTTTCCTCCACTCGATCAGGAGGGGGAATGGTAATTTAGTTTAGTCGATTTTCAAATTTACAATGCGATACTGAACATCGATGAGAAAAACTGCAAGATGTATCTCATGAAAAGTGGTAATATCTCCCGCGAGGTAACAAGGCTCGTTGGCTCTTATGAAGTAGACAACATTGCAAGGCACATCGAAGATTTGCTGTCTCCTGACACAGAATTCGANTGCTCGTTGGCTCTTATGAAGTAGACAACATTGCAAGGCACATCGAAGATTTGCTGTCTCCTGACACAGAATTCGAACTATGTGGGAATTCTAATACTCTAAAGAGCATCATCAGATGCAGTGAAGATATTGACTTTACATAACTGGATTCCATTGGAACGATGCTGGTGTTCGAGCCACGCATATACAAAGCTGGAAAAATCCACGAATCGTTGCGAACTGTAAATATCTTGCCTGTTAATGTGATACGAATAAACTGCAATTTGGCGAATGGTCATAAACTGGTCATGCACCACAAAGCATCATTTATGTTCTGGTCGTTGCGCTGAGAGCACACGAGGTGGTAGTGAAGATCTTGACCCGCATTGAGAGTTGGAGAACTTTTGCAATGAAGAATTCACACTATGCTTGCATTTGAAAAGATAAAATAAAACAAAGCAGAATATCAAACCTGCAATCAGTATGCCGCAGGTCACCAAGGTGTTAACACATGCCAACTAGATTTTCTTTGCAGTCTTGGCTTCGTGGTCGATCGCCATGAAAGATTACATAAACATCGACGAGTCGGTCGTTTTTGAAGACAGCATCACTAAAGTGGAACATCACACATACCAGCCATTCTTGATTGGGCCATACACATTACCATCGGAAGTTCGGATAGCGGTCCAACACCAAGATATCTGCACTCTTCCTTGTCAGTCATTCCTGCGATTCAGGGGGACACCGATGAAATAAGAAGGATCCAACTTGTCATCGATGAAAATAACCAGCAATGGTATTATCCACCTCATCGATCGCATCAGACATTTGCTGAACGGTGTCGAGGAAGATAAGACAAAGGATGTTGGCATAACGACCATGATCAAAAATTACCTGTCGCTTATGCCGAACGAGCTGTCTGCGGCCAAGATGGCAGGCTGGAGGATAGAAGATGACTACAGTGTTCTTATATACCTGGAGGGAAATTTGAGGTCTGCATTCCTTTAGCGATGCTGCTGGGATTCGCTNATGACTACAGTGTTCTTATATACCTGGAGGGAAATTTGAGGTCTGCATTCCTTTAGCGATGCTGCTGGGATTCGCTGAAAAATACAAATGGATTATATTAATACGAAGCAGGAACTGGTACTTCTCCTAGCCAATATGAACACAGATACCATCGTGGGTATGTGGGAAATACTGAAGACTGTGGAACTGAATGGTCTATCGAATGGATACTGCCTCATGTTCAGCTAGGTACTNATGACTACAGTGTTCTTATATACCTGGAGGGAAATTTGAGGTCTGCATTCCTTTAGCGATGCTGCTGGGATTCGCTAAAAAATACAAATGGATTATATTAATACGAAGCAGGAACTGGTACTTCTCCTAGCCAATATGCACACAGATACCATCGTGGCTATGTGGGAAATACTGAAGACTGTGGAACTGAATGGTCTATCGAATGGATACTGCCTCANGTATGTGGGAAATACTGAAGACTGTGGAACTGAATGGTCTATCGAATGGATACTGCCTCATGTTCAGCTAGGTACTACTGAATGTATCAATATGGAGAAGAATGCGGAAGATGGCAAAAACCTATATGTGGCTTTCCGGTCTTGGAGTCTCGAGACCTACCCCGGACTGCCCTCGAGCCATCGCATGAACTGGATGGTGAAGTCCAGGTTTGCCACCGAGAAACCGAGGTATATCATCGTTGGGCTGCATAAAGGAAGACAGCACAATGTGAGTGTGAGCCATTTGTAGTTCGACACATGTTAAATAGAAAATGTGAATATATATTTGAATAGTGAAAGCTATCTGTGCATGGATATGAACATAAACTTTTAAAATTGACAGTACCTGCTGGCATATCAAATGTATGCTCAATTCCAAAACACATTTTATGGAATNGAGGTATATCATCGTTGGGCTACATAAAGGAAGACAGCACAATGTGAGTGTGAGCCATTTGTAGTTCGACACATGTCAAATAGAAAATGTGAATATATATTTGAATAGTGAAAGCTATCTGTGCATGGATATGAGCATAAACTTTTAAAATTGACAGTACCTGCTGGCATATCAAATGTATGCTCAATTCCAAAACACATTTTATGGAATNGCATAAACTTTTAAAATTGACAGTACCTGCTGGCATATCAAATGTATGCTCAATTCCAAAACACATTTTATGGAATCACTCAATCCTCTATACTGAGCCCAGATACTTTCTCGAGTTTGGTCGCACTCATGGTTTTCGATGTGAGTAAACATAATGAGCGTATATGTTAAAATGTAATCGACTGCAGGATCGAATTCACTACACATGGAAATATATCACCACACTTGTAAACTTTCTGCCTGATACTACACGACCGACTTGCATGGTACAATTGATGAGACAAAGTCTTCAAGATTCTTTCGTGAATGCCACAGAGAGTATAAATTTGAAGGGCCATAAGCGATATCTGTTTAGTTGGCTTCGAGCATAGACAGCAGCAGGATGTATGTAATATGCATGGCTTCCAGAGCCAGAGCAGTTACATGCTGTAGGAAATCGCATTGTCCTACGACGACGATGGCAAAATGCACATGCTCTCCTTTCAACCCCCTTATTAGTGGAAATTGTTGGCCGAGAAAAACAAGAGGATGGACGACTGGCTGATCAAGTACTACCACGGACTGGAGTCGGACGAAGGCAAGATTCAATACCACCAAGTCGGGAATGTGCGTGCGACTTGCTGATGCACTATCCGAAAGGACAGGTTTACATGGCGGGGCCCAAGAAGAAGAAATGGCTGAGCAACCTATGCAAATACGAAAATGAAATCATGGATCTGCAGTTATAGTATGGCTGTCCTTCGCTGCGCAAGCTGGCGAAACTTTACGACGACCAGTAGCAGCACGTCTGCGACAGGTCAGAACCTGTATGGACACACGCGTGGAGGAACGCACAGCTGCTCCGCAGATGGCGTGCCTCGTCCTTGGACCTTGAATATGCTGCCTACGACTAGACAAGACATCGCCCCGACATCGGTTCCGAAGGACAATTAAAAAAAAATCATGAACAGAGACTGAATTATTTTTAGGTTTTGGTGTTAATGTATTTATCTGTAAAATAAATTGAGTATGTAAAACCATTTAAGTGTTGTTCTTTTTTACCCTAACTCATTAGACTATCTTTTTTTTAAGAAACCTTAAAAAAAAAAGAAAATCCGCCTACTTCTTATACTATATAACGTATCTATGTATTAGGGTATAACTGATGTTGGTTAAATTCACACATCTCGACCTTGGAATGTACACATGCCTTAGGTTTAAACAGGCAGTGTGTCGGATGGAAGGGAGAAGGGGCTGGAGTTGCAGTGGGAAGAAGAAAAGAGAGGGGGATTCTATCGGTGTAACAAATGGCTCCTTGTGGAGGATCAGCAGTTAGTCGACAAAAGTGTGGAGGTACGGATCTTCTCATCTAGCTTTTATGGTCGACGACATATTCAGCATCTGTGATATCTTCGGACACTCCAGAGATAATCGGATCTACGGCCGTGCCATGGAGTTCTTCGTGTGTGTGGTATCAGCAGTGCCATTGACTTCTTCCTCTTTAGTATTATCATCTGCATCTATGGCTGAGGCCCCTACGTGTATACCAGAATTTCCAGGATCTTCGGGAATGTTTGACATGGGGACTGTCATCTAGTTCTTCAGCTGAGGCAACTGCATCGCCAACTAGACCATCAACATATGTTCCAGAAATCACTGTATGGCCAACCACCTCTGCNCAGCTGAGGCAACTGCATCGCCAACTAGACCATCAACATATGTTCCAGAAATCACTGTATGGCCAACCACCTCTGCTGAACCATGCCGACATTACAAGTGTCGCTTTTGTGAAAAGACCTTCGCTTGTAGCAGCAATGCACGACGACATGAGAAGCATGGCTGTACAATGAGTCCCACTCAAGTAAAGTACGCATGTTCGAAGTTTGAGGTTTCGATTTCACAGATGGGTGGTCTAAGGATGCATATGTAAAAGTGCAAGGGGCTTCCTCAATGTCACATAGAGAATAAAACTTCTCATTTATCGAAGTATGTTGACCTTCCCGACTTTATTAAACACAAACATGCCGTAATCAATCCCCACAACTATGACACCCAATGTTTCAAGTGGTCAGTGTTGGCTGGATTTGTTAAGTCATCGCATCCACTGTATATAGACAAGATGCATGCTGATGTGGAAGAAAAGTTAGATTTTAGCGGACTGGATTTTCCGACTCCTCTACAGAAAATAAGTGTCTTTGAGAACAACAACCCTGGTGTGTCTGTAAAAGTGTACTAGCTGAATTCCAGAGGAAAAGTGGTGCAAACATGTGTGACAAATAACGAGAAACCTGAACATATTGATTTTTTAATGGTGAAGGATGAAACTACGAATATTTCGCATTATTATTGAATAAAAAACTTTTCAAGACTGGTTAACTTGCAGATTACTTCATATGAGCACAACATTCATGTCCGCAAACAGGTTTTAAGCATTATACCTATTACTCACGGAAATCAGGACTCACTGGGGAACAGTGCTTTGCAATACACAAAGCAATGCGTACAAGATAAATTTTCAATGTGTATATGTGTTTCCTCATGTTGTACATTACCGAATAAAATTAGTTTAAGGAAAGTATGTTGTGTTTAATTTATCTTTAAAAAATCCTGCTTTATATGTAAAAATATTTAAAATTAAAATTATTACACTTAAAAAAAATTACAATTTGCATGACCTCGTCACTATTCGGTAAATGTCGATATAACTCTTGCCGACAGTAAATTGTCTCTGGTGGTTGAAACATGAGTTACAAACACATCTANTCGGTAAATGTCGATATAACTCTTGCCGACAGTAAATTGTCTCTGGTGGTTGAAACATGAGTTACAAACACATCTAGTGTCTAATACTGGAAAATATATGCATAGAAGGTGGCCACTGGTCAGGTACGGTTCATTGGTATGGCTGGAGGGATAATTGATTACGCAAGGCCAATGGCGAGTATAAGGGTTATAGGTTAGGGTTGTGGGGTGGGGTAACATTACATGTTCCGAGATTTCTAGAATAATTTTTATAATTCTTCCCGCGTATGGAAAATTACATTTTTGGAAAATTGAAATACAAAGTGGCNTCATTTTTATAATTCTTCCCGCGTATGGAAAATTACATTTTTGGAAAATTGAAATACAAAGTGGCGATTCGCGCACTCAAGCAGGGGTCATGCTTATTAAAAATAGATGTTTTAAGAAATGTTTATAAAATTTGTTTTTTTTTTAATAATTGTTTATTAAAATAATTTGTATTGAATTTTTTTTATTAAAATGATTACTTGGGCCCGGCCGTGGCCTGGGAGTAGTGAGGAGGGGATATGAACGAGGCCACNTCGGTAAATGTCGATATAACTCTTGCCGACAGTAAATTGTCTCTGGTGGTTGAAACATGAGTTACAAACACATCTATTGTCTAATACTGGAAAATATATGCGTAGAAGGTGGCCACTGGTCAGGTACGGTTCATTGGTATGGCTGGAGGGATAATTGATTACGCAAGGCCAATGGCGAGTATAAGGGTTATAGGTTAGGGTTGTGGGGTGGGGTAACATTACATGTTCCGAGATTTCTAGAATAATTTTTATAATTCTTCCCGCGTATGGAAAATTACATTTTTGGAAAATTGAAATACAAAGTGGCGATTCGCGCACTCAAGCAGGGGTCATGCTTATTAAAAATAGATGTTTTAAGAAATGTTTATAAAATTTGTTTTTTTTAAAATAATTGTTTATTAAAATAATTTGTATTGAATTTTTTTTTATTAAAATGATTACTTGGGCCCGGCCGTGGCCTGGGAGTAGTGAGGAGGGGATATGAACGAGGCCACNTTTTTTTTTATTAAAATGATTACTTGGGCCCGGCCGTGGCCTGGGAGTAGTGAGGAGGGGATATGAACGAGGCCACCGGCCGCGCCTGTGACGTCATCCAAGATGGCTGCAAACTCCTACCTCCTATCCCGGATCCAGTTGTCCCCGCTTCGGCACACTCTATCTACTTGTATCTAATGCTTATGTTTGTAAACTTGAGTTTGTATTGCAGTAAAAGCGCATCGAAGACATAACCGGTATTTACAGTGATAAAATTTGAACGTGGATATAAATCTACAAGATACTACTAATGGGGGTAAATAATAAAACAAATTCTAATGATGCAAACTAAATGGATGCAGTGAATATCGGCAGTAAACAGTGGGTTCGGCTTAATGTTGTTGGGGCATATTTCCGTACAATGAAGAATACTCTTTCCAGAGAACCCTACTTATATTTTTGGGCTGCGTGAAGATGTTTCAGAATTAATACCTGACAGGGACCATACGGGTTAATACTTTGTATCTAGAGATCTTACTTCAGCCCCGTTATAAATTATTTTAGAAATTGATAACTAGTAATAAATAAAGAGTTTGCATAAGAAGGTGTTTTAGAAGAAGTGAAGTGGAGTGGATTTAATTTGAGAGATTAGTCCGGCTCTTAACATTTAGGTCTTGAGAGCCGATGAGGCTGAAGTGAGGTGAGTATGGAGAAGTGCCGGAATGAAAGGGCTGGGGAAAAGGGAGATCCTCGAGAAAACCCGCTGACCAACGTCATCGTCCGGCACGATTCCCACATGCAAAAATCCTTGAGTTAACCGGCCTGGAATCGAACCCGGTCCGCCTAGGTGGGAGGCGAGAAGTCTGACCGCTACACCTCCGCAGCGCCTAGAAGAAGTGGAAATCATACAATATAACAGAACTGATACGTCAGGTAAATAGAGGATATGCTTACGAGATACAACGCCATTGCGAGATTATACAAGAAGTTATTAGTATAACTAATAAGCCTGCTTTCCTCTACATGAATACAAAAAATTCTGATAATGTTATTGAAAGTTTATATTGTAGGTGAGTCTTGACGTCTCGTTGTCAGCGACATCTTTAGAGATATAACCAGAATCAAAAGCAATACTAATGAGACGATTACAAATACACACGTGCGTTAAGCCGGGATGCGAACCCAGATTGCCTCGTACAGGAAGCTGACATGCAACTAACTTCATAACGGAGGTAGGATTCGGAACATAGGTAACTATGGTTTTAATCAGTCTAAAGTTTTAGTAGATTAGGTTAACCAAGCTCAAATATTTACACGGATATAATTTTGAAAAAAAAGTGCGCGAGTCATTTAAAACATGTAAGTTTACGCGGCTTACAGTATCACTATTTGTGTGCAGAATATGATGGAAATAGGGTGACAGGTTCCCGAGATATGGTAAAAACCTTAGTTTTCTCACTTGGTGCTACAGTAAAAAAAAGGCCTTAAGGCCTCTGCCTACCGGCTGGTAGCTGCAAAATTCTAATAGAAAATCCCACGTTACGGAAATTTTTCCCCGATGCGTTAATTTAAAAAATAAAAAAATGTATCATTCTCGAATTTTTTGGGAGAAGTTCCCTACAGCGGAGATGTTTTCATATAACATGTAAGGAATTTTCAAAATTAATGTTTTACAAAAAGTACGCAGTGCATATATATATATAAATGCTCGTAGGTATCTTCTCCTAAAAAAATCGTGAATAATACATTTAGTTTGAAACGCCTATCTTTAAGATTAACGCACTTAGACGAAATTTCGTTAACATAAGATTTCCTATCCAAATTTCGCAGTTGGCAGTCGGTGGGCGGTGTCATTAAACAAGCTTTGTATAGGCATATCTGATACTTCTAATATAAGCTGTCAGCATACAAAGCTTGGTTGAAATTTGTCAAATTATTTAGTAGATATAAACAATTATCTAAACAATTTTTGTTGTAGTTATTTTGAAAAAAAAAAAAAAAAAATTATGTTGTGTTACTTAAATTGTGGAACATTTGGTGGAAATTAGTTGACTGATTCCCGTGATATGGCACAAATGTTACGTATTGTCACCTGCCACTATCATACAGAAGCCGGCTAAAACAAAAAAAGAGAATCTCTGTAAGCATATTTTATGACTCAAGGGCCTGTACCACCCTTACGAACCATTGTAGACCATATGTCGCATATGTGATTTCGACGTAATTGTTTATAAGGAATATGCAGGTGGACATTTTCGGTATTTTTCAGACTCATCTTGTATACTGAGTGATAGCGTAGATGTTTCTTAAATCATTCATGTCCACTTTACGAAATGTTATATAACTCTTACAAAATAGGTCACATAATCGGCGCCCTTGCCTTAATAATACGCAAATTCGTGCTCTAATGTGTATAAAAATAAATAAATACGGATTCTAGAGGCCACAAATTGAAACATCAGACAACAACGCCAGTTATTTGTAACTATTTTCGATAATTCCTGCCAAGTTAACTGGGAGCCTGAATGCCAATGTCACAGAGTACTTAACAATACAGAGGCTAAACAGCTGCTTGTGCCGTGAGCTCAAGTAGCACACGCCAACAAAATGGCGTCACCAACCACCGAAATGCCGGATCAGCGTCTAGTAGCGAAATCGCCAGCCGGCAGCGCAGCCAATGGGGAACCTTTCGCCTCACAAAGTGGCCAATAAAAGACCCGTTAGCAGAGCTCCGCGGAGCCAATCGAAGGACCCCCGTGCCATTTAGTTTCTGAGGAATTATGTTTTCTCTGGCAATGTGTACTGCAACATATGGAGGGTTCGGTGCAGAACTAGATTAAAAACACGCAGTTAAATTATTTAAAAACAAGTGCTTTAAGTGAAGTATAATTACTTTTTCCGGGGAACATGCAGTCTACAGCTTCATCATCATTTTGCATCTAAAATGAAGTAATGACTATATTTAAAGTTCTTTCAGAATCATTACCATTATAAAATGTATCTGTAATAAAAAAAAACTTGATCTAATTGTGCGCTGAACCTTCCATATGTAGTTGTGGCCAGTGATATTTTTAAAGGCTTGTTTCAAAAGTGCTTACTTTACCGCGAACGGCCTGTTAAGGCTGTGCGCGGTAAATTGAGCACTTGTGAAATCCTTGCATGAGACCTACTTGCATGCGTGTTATGTATTCTTCCACCTCATATAAAGTCAACACTACCAAAGGCTGCATCAATTTATTCATGCGTCGGTCAAGTGAAACCATGAATTTATTACAAAAGTATTTTACGAATGATTTAATTCTTACACTTAGATGCATTAAATAATATAGAAAGTGAAATTAATAAATTAAGTTGTTACAAATGTTTACCTACACTTCTTAATCGACGTTAAGCTATGGAACTACTTACCCGCCATCGTTACCAACTTTACGGGGCGCATGTCACTCAGTGCGCCCGTTAAAATATATGCAGGTAGGAGCAGTGACAATTTTTCTAAGGTTGATTTCGAAAGTACTCACTTTATCGGGAACAGCTTTTACCAGGTTATCCTCCGAGCATAAATTGTTATTATTATGGTTTGTTTGGCGCAGGACAGGTGTTGTGATCTCGCCGACCATTGTTAAGGAGGGGAGGGGGGCAGCGAGCTCTCCAAGAGTAACAACTACCGACTCGCTGGTGCGCCCAGCCCACAAGCCGGAGGTGATCGCACAGACGTGTTCGCCTATGGGACGTTCTTTACGACCACCTCTCTGTCGCCCCCCTCTACCTTGTTACGTGGACGGAACCGTTCTTTACGCGAGCGCGTACACGTGCCGGGGCACAGACGTTTGTTTCTCGCTCTCGGCAGGGATCCGTATAGGCGTCCNCTGTATAGGCGTAGCCACCGTCTCGTCGTGAGTTACTGCTGGCGGCGTCGGTCGATCAGTTTGACGCGCGCTCTCAGCCCTTATCGGCGCGCTTCATAGCTCTGCCGCAGAATATGTAAGTGGAGAGATATGGGTGGCTCTTAACATCGAGGTAGCCGATGAGGTTGTAACGAGGTGGGTATGGAGCAGCACCGGAATGCAAGGACGGTGGAAACGGGAGATCCCCGAGAAAACCCGCCGACCAGCGGCATAGTACAGCACTATTCCCACATGGGAAGATCCGGGAGCGTCCCCACCGGGAATTGAACCCGGTTTGCCTAGATGGGTGGTGAGTAGTCTGACCATTACACCACTGCGGCCCCAATAGACAAATGTACGGAAGCGAAATGGCGTAGCCTTTTCTTTGACGTAAGCGAACTCGGTCGCTCGTTGTCCGCGCGAAGCTGTTGAAGCGGGTGTTGTGTCTCATTCGCGAGTCGGTCTCCAGGAGCTCATTTGTGAACGACATTCCGCCACATTGATGAGGTGTGTGGCTGGAGTTTACAATGCCTGCCACCATTTCACCTCTCCATTCTTAAGTATTCTGTCTTTCGGTGCATTCCGCTAGCATTACCCGGCCTTGTAGGTGGATCTCGACCACTAGCTAACCCATTCCGCATATCCGCCAAAAGGTACACATCGAAAGTTGTTTTGCACTACCGGGATTACTAAGCTACTAGGTTGCTCGTGAGCGAAGCGAAAGTATGGGATGGAAATACACACTATTAGTACAGAATACCGTGCCTGACGTNCGTGCCGGTCGCCCCGATGTCTCTTTGTAATGCACCTACTGTCACAGTGAACATCCTTCATGAGCAACCTATTTACAGGTGGTGCAAAACATATTTTGAAGGTGTATGTTATGAGGCATTCCATAGGATTCTGAATCTAAAGATTTTAGATTGTTAAAATTTCCAATGAGAGCATATGCTGCAAAAGTCGACGTCTCAAAATGAAGATATCGTGTAGTGTTCTATTCGTTCGAATTCCAACCAAAATTCTTGCCTTTGTAAAGTTCCCACCAAATTTCTGCATCTAACTGCTGGTGTGAAGAAATAAGCTCAGTCCAAATTGTGCAGCGGTTTAATGATAGAACTAAGTGAGTAGCCTGCGGAGTTCCACAGGCTGGAAAATAGAGATAAAAAACCAGGTTAATAATTACTTATGAAAACTATGTGTGCAGTTCCAGAAAATCGCTTTTTAAAAGGTTGCAAACTGTTTGAGGCAGAACTACGAGACTTGGTGAAAAACTGTAGTCTTCTTAAGAGTGAAAGGGTAAGGGGAGGAGGTTTAGAGATGCTCTAAAGAAGTCCACACATGTCCTAAAACCATAACCTATGGGTCCCCACACCATAATGATCGGACTGTTGCTGACGTGTCTCTCCACAGCATTGTCAGGATGTGTCTTCTATCATCGGCATGACCATACTCACACCACGAACATCCATGGTGTTACACTGAGAACTAGGTTTGTTGAATCAAGCAAAGTTTGTTTGGTGCAACCGAATGAATGGTTTTTATAGGGGCATTGAAATATTTGGTTTCTGAAACCAAATTATTTTGTTGCTATTATTTGGTTGCCACAAACAAAGGTTTGGTTTGTGCAACTAAATATATGTTTGGCTTAACTTTTACTAAACAGTTTCGGTCAATGTAAAAAAAAAAAAAATAGGCAGAACGACTGAGACGCTAACCTAGATCAGCTGTGCCCAAGCGCTGCTCCTTAGCAACCATTTCTAAACTAACAAATTATGAAATCGGAATGTTTTTAATATATGAAATTCAAATGTTGGACAACTTGCGGGGATAATTATTTCAAGTTTTACAGCTTTACTTTTTAGTTTCCTGTTGAACTTGTTTTATTAAGGATGTTTATACTATTATTACACAACAAATAATGCACTAACAAATACAATTACTATCCTAATTGTCACAAAAAATACAAAAAAACTCTTAATCTGTTTTTTAGAACGCAGACAATCAAATAAGTGGCCAAACCAATATATACAGTTGATTCAACCAAATATTTTNAAAGGTTTGGTTTGTGCAACTAAATATATGTTTGGCTTAACTTTTACTAAACAGTTTCGGTCAATGTAAAAAAAAATAGGCAGAACGACTGAGACGCTAACCTAGATCAGCTGTGCCCAAGCGCTGCTCCTTAGCAACCATTTCTAAACTAACAAATTATGAAATCGGAATGTTTTTAATATATGAAATTCAAATGTTGGACAACTTGCGGGGATAATTATTTCAAGTTTTACAGCTTTATTTTTTAGTTTCCTGTTGAACTTGTTTTATTAAGGATGTTTATACTATTATCACACAACAAAAAATGCACTAACAAATACAATTACTATCCTAATTGTCACAAAAAATACAAAAAAACTCTCAATCTGTTTTTTAGAACGCAGACAATCAAATAAGTGGCCAAACCAATATATACAGTTGATTCAACCAAATATTTTGTTAGTCTAATATTTTTGGCCCAACACAGAGGTTTTCTTCATTCAAACGTGTGTTTTGTTAGAAGAACAAAATAAATTTAGTTTATTTCCAAGTTTTGTTTGCTCAACAAAATGTTTTGTTGGGGCCCTATACAAACAAACATGTTCTTGGCTGTTCTCTCATCGCTGGTTATGATTCGACGCCAGTCGCCATCATCCTGTGCTCCCGGTTTCGGCGAAACTCCGAACGCCGTCATCTCTGCTCTGGTGTTAACGGTACGCCATGTATGCACTAGACAGTGAATCTATAGTCCGTCTGACTACAGTCGCGTGGACATGGTGCGTGGTGATGCAAGCTGTTGTCCAGTAGGTGTGTTCAGTACCTGTGTCCGGATGGCAGGCGTCGACGTCACGGGGTTGTGTAATGCTTAGTGCACTATGTATGAAGACCCTCCCTTGGTATGCCATGTCTTAGTAGACAGAAAACTTCTTGGACATGTGTGCAGTGCATGCTCTCACGTACTTATTGGTTCCAACTTTGGCCCGCTAAGTCAGAAAAATCCTCAGAATTTCTGGAAATTACAAGTAATGTCCGCCTGGCATCTTGAAAGCCCACTGTGCGGCCCATACCAAATACATTTAAATGCTGGTAGTACTGTCTAATCCGTCTACGAGGCATCCTCTGAGTTTTGTGACTAGCTCTGACTGCGTTGACTGACTGACGTACCTGAACACGCCTTATACTATTATTGCCGTAATCGTGGTGGAACACTAGTGGCTGTTACAGACGTTAAAGATCAATAAATCCGAGCAATTGTTTGCACGTATACCAAAATTACGTAAAATTGGAACAAATTCTTCTGGGAGCGACACTTTTTTTTTGTGATTAGGGGAAGGTCGGGTGGTCCCGGACGGTGGCTGGCATCGGACAAGCATAGTTTACAGCTATCGACATGCGCAGCAGCACTTGTCAAGTGACTAGTAGCGCCATCTGCACACGTGAGTCACAAGCTCGCGGTATTGAGAACAGGTATAGCGCTGTTTCAGAGTGAGTTGGTGTTTTGTTGTAAATGCTTCGTTTGTGTCGACCACTAGATAACTTTACCAGCAAACTGTGGCAACAAGACTAACTGCAATTAACTTTCAAGTACATTAACTGAAACATTATTATTTTGTACATAAACTGCAGTTTAAAAATTAGGTTTGTTCAAATAATATTTATTTTAGAGATTGTTTATATTTTGCTCAACATTTGGGTGGTATCGGACATCTCCAGTCGTTACCTCATCAGCCTATCGGCTAAAATAAGTTGCTACTGGGAAGTGGGGGAAGGCAAGGTGTACATTGCCCTCCTCCTTTTCCAAATTCTGGAAAACTGTACCAGAGCACTTTAAATTGCGAATAAATAGGTAATAACTACTTGTATTACTGTATTTCTAATTGTAGTGTGCATCTTAACTTCTAGATTACATATATCTATTTCTGTTTTGCACCTGTCATATAGGTGTTGATCGTAATAAAATTAAATTTATAAAGGTCTCAAAAATTTGTAAAACGTTGATGTGAATGTTTAACCCTTTAAGTTGGATATTTTGTGTTGCTACTGGCTAAGATAAAATTCTATATTTTCTTGTCTTCGTTAATAGTGAGAGAAAATGCCCCAAGAAAAGGAGGGAAATAGCAGTGTTTGTTTACAACACACAATGTTCAGTTATTTTTTGTCGGTACTGGGCACCAATCAGCCATTTTATTTTAAGCTTTCAGGCCATTTGTATGGACTTTCAACCTCCCTCCTCTTACCTTCTTTCTATACCCACTCTATGGGAGCCTTAGATCTACCTAGATTCTTAAAGACTTCACCGTATGTACTTATATATATTTTCTTTATTTCAGGTNTATGGGAGCCTTAGATCTACCTAGATTCTTAAAGACTTCACCGTATGTACTTATATATATTTTCTTTATTTCAGGTGAAAATGGGAAGGACACATGGAAAAAGGAAAGAGGAAGACATGGTGTAAGCTGTTAGTAAAGTAAAGCATAAAAAAAATATGTCAATACGAGAAGCAAGTGGTTGCTTTGCTGTCCCCAAAAGTACTTAATGAGATAGAATAAAATGCCTAGGAGAGGGGTAGGGAGACGGTATTGAAGTCATGCACGGCCAAAAGCGGAACATTTTAAAGAACATTTACAGACATCAAAGAAGTGGACTTGTGCAAACACATAAAGACCCTCGACAGTCAGCTGATGCCCTCAACAAAACTGAGTTTTTGAAGCACGCATACCAAATTGCAGAGAAGCTGGAAAATAATCACAGTTTCAAGAAGACAACTACGATGGCAGGAAAACACTTTTATAATGATTTTATGAAGACACCAAGATTTGAGCTTAAGCACAGCTGAATCCACCAGTTTGCAGCGAGAAGCAGGTTTTAATAGGGAGCAAGTGAGCATATTTTTTGACAAGTTAAGTGATTTGATGAAAATATATTCTTTTAGTCCATCACGATTTTTTAACTCCGAAGANGCATATTTTTTGACAAGTTAAGTGATTTGATGAAAATATATTCTTTTAGTCCATCACGATTTTTTAACTCCGAAGAAACTGGCGTCTCTTGTGTCCACACGAATGGGCTAAAAGTTCTCTTAGTGAAGGGAAAGAAACAGGTTAGGAAACTGACCTATGGAGAGCGAGGGAAAAATGTAACAGTTCTTCTCTCAATTAATGCTCCAGGGGATCAGTTCATTCCACCTCTTTTAGTCTTTACACGAACAAGAGTGGACAAAGATTTAACAAAGTTTTCACCAGTAGGAAGCATTTATGATGCAGAACCAAGTGGGTGGATAGCAGAAGAAGGATTTTTTAAGTGGATGAAAAGTTTAGTGGAAAATATAAATGCCTGTGAAAAAAATCGTGTACTGCTGATAGTGGATGTATATGCCAGTCATAAAGACTTGGACGTGATCTTGTATGTAAAAAAATCATGACCACATGCTTAGCTTGCCGCCCCATGCGACACACAAATAACAGCCCATCGACAGGGCTGTGACGAAACCATTCAAAAATGCTTACAAAGAGGAATGCTCTTTATGGATGAGGAAATATGCAAAATTGAAAATAGAATTGAAAGACACTTCTGACTTGGTAAATTCAGCATTTATTAGTGTGTCCCGAATTGAACTTTCCCAGTCTGCTTTCGCCTGTACAGGAATACATCAAGTGAATCGAAATATTTTTTTTTACTTAGATTTTCATGCCTATTCCTCAGGAAATTAGCATCTTTCTGCTGAAACACCTTCACTTTTCACCCAGCATTTTAAATCTAAACCAAATCAACTTCAAAGCCAGCAAATTAAAAAAAAAAAGAATCCGTCCTCAGTGGCCCCAGTCGAAGTGTTCACATCCCAAACTTTATTCGATGAACTCTCGCCACTACCAAACAGTGGCAATGCAAATTTCGCCACCCAAAAGAGACGAGGAGCTCAGAGTAAAATTTTGACTTCCACATCTTATAAAGTCTAACTGGAGGAAAAAAGAGCAGATCTGGATACAGGTGACAAGAACAAACTCGTCAACAAAGGGGAAAAAAGAAGAGTAAGCCTGTAGGAAAGTCAGCCAAGACGATAAAAAAAGCACTGAAATTTGACGAAAACAATGGACAAGTTAACTGCATCATTTACCGGGAGCACTTCGACGAAGACTGGATACAATACAATGTTTGCAAAAAGTGGACTTACGAAAACTGTACCAATCTTGAAAGTAGTCCTCCGTTTTATAAATATGATGTTTGTGTGGCAAAAGCAGCTAGAGTGGCTATCCGATACCACCTTTCTCATATAAGAATGACGAAAATAAATTTTTTATTTGTTTTTCGTTTGGTAGCGAGATTTTAACTCTCCTATCACGCATTTACAAGAAAATTGTAAATAACCTAAACATGCAGAATTATGACAAAATTACTCTCGATAACATGGAAAATAGCACAGGAATTCCACTGAATATCCCAATTACATCCACAATATCTTAAAGTCATCGAAGTCCTGAAGTGAATCTCTTCAGGACATCCGTTAGAAATCTATTAGTAGATGTAAATTTATACCACTTACTCGATATCCTTTAGATTTTACAAAATCTCCAATGGCTATTACTTATGGCAAGTGTCTAAATCTAAAGATGTCTATAGGATATCTACAATATCTATATCTTATGTGGGTATTCGGCGGACATTTGGATATCTTTTGGCAGTTTTTTAGACGTAACTTTGCTATTCCTGGATGTCCTTGGATATCCAGAACTTCCGAGGGAACATACATTAGATATTGTTTGGATGTGTGTGAGTTATATGGGCACTCACGTACCCCACCTTGACACGAAGTACTGTATTTCGTAAATATGGAGTTTACACGAAAGTGACGAACGCGCTTCTCTTAGTTTAAAGTCGTGTTAGAGCACTAGCTATGTCGTTTTATTTTCGATTTATGAAAAAAGGAAACGAATAAATAGTTTTATTTTCATCGTGTGCGTTTTTCACTGTGTATAAAGAAAGTTTTGTCCTGTAGCAGAATTTGAAAAAGAATCAAAGAATTGGCACTCTATGAGTGGTATGGCACTCACCTACTACTATTTTGCAGGAAGTAGTACAGGATGAGTATAAAAGAATACTCCGACTTTGAAGGTCTATAATATCAAAACCAAACTACCGAAAACCTTGGTTAACCAATCAAATGAACCGTGGAACTGTGAATTTTGTTTACCATATCTTCATAAATATTCAATGTGACCACCAGGAGCGGCCCGAACGACATCTATGCAATAATCAAGCTCGTCCCACACAGTTGTCAGCATGTCCGGTGTTATGATTTAGATGGCATCCGTAATTCTCGTTTTGAGGTCGACAATGTTAGTCGGCAATGGGGGATGAAACACTTGATCCTTAATGTATCCCCATATAAAAAATTAAACGGGGTAAGATCCGGGCTTCTTGGGGGCCAGTGATGGAGAGCCTGGTCACCAGCTGCTCCTCGACCAATCCAGCGTTGCGGCAACGTATCGTTAAGGTATCCGCGAACAGCTATGTGCCAATGAGGTGGCGCACCATCCTGCTGGAAAATGAAGTCCTCCGCCGCGCCTTCTAACTGAGGAAACAACCACACTGCAGGCGTGTACAAATAATGCATTCCAGTAACAGTGGGCCGAAAACAGTGTCTTTAGATACAGCGCAACACACATTCATTTTGGGGGGAGCGCGCTAATGTTCGTTGGTTTCATGTGGAGACTCCTGACCCCATATCCGCACGTTGTGCCGGTTCCCCTTACAATTTGTATGGAACATCGCTTCATCGCTAAAAACCAGCTTAGACATGAAGGCATCGTCTACCTCGTTCTGGGCAAGAACGAACGCGCAGAAATCACGTCTTAGTTCTTTATCCCTTTCTGTAAGAGCCTGTACAAGCTGTAACCTGTATGGTTTGTACATCAATCTCTTTTGTAACACTGTCCATACCGTCGATTGAGGGATTTGCATTTCCCGGCTAGCTTGTCGAGTTGATTTTCTCGGACAGCAAATGAACGCTTGTTGAATGCGTTGCACATTCTCTTCGGACACACGCGGCCGCGCGGAACTTTTGCCTTTGCAGAGGCACCCTCTGTCACAGAACTGATAAAAACAATGTACGATACTCCACCTATCGGGAGGATGACGTCCGTATTTCCGACGGAATTCATGTTGAACAGTTGTAACCGATTCACATTTAGCAAAATGAAAAACACAGAACACCTTCTGTTGTCCATTCGCCATCGTGATGCGGACTAACACACAACACACCCTCATATTGCGACGACAGATGCTCCCAGTGTCATCTTTTGGCGCATAAAGGAAACATCAGACCGTCCCCTTCACATTGACGTGTGAAAAGCGAGCTCACTTCCCCTTCACCACCTCAAACCAAGCGTTACGAACGCCATCCAAACGGTAACACCGGACATGTTGACAAGATCATGGGACGAGTTTGATTATCACATAGATGTCGTTTGGGCCGCTCATGGTGGTCGCATTGAACATTTGACACGACTGTCACCTGAGTTATACGGGGAGGTGGCTAGTATGTTACTGAGTTACTGTACTTTGGTGCAGACTAAGGGCACCTGTAGTTGTTGCATAAGGGATGAACAAATACTCTTATTATCAGTTAGTTAACACACAAGTCTTTTATTTGACTGAAAATTTACATGGCTATTAACACACACGAGACTGATCCACCCCCCACATGTCGTAGGCCTGAAGGATGGATTGGCGAAATGCTATGCATCGGGGGGAAGGTTGCTTGAATGGAGACGTTTTTACTGAACTGTGAATGCGGCTTCTGGTGAGTTGTCTTCGTTTGTTGGTGGAGCTGGGTCAGCTCTGCGTCCCTTCTGGGAAGTCCGGGGTTGGTTTGCCGGGACTTGTAGTGTCTCTAAGACCTCGGCGGCTGTTCCCGTCGGAGACCTTAGCGCCTCTCTTTTCCTGCGTCGACGTCCGCCACGATCCAGCTCGCGCTTCCGACTTCATTTACTCTTGTCTCGGCTCGGCTGATGAACAACTGACTCACATTGACTGGTTCTGCCGGGGTCCGAACCCCGGCATCGGTTGACTGACTGACTCGACTGACTCCTACCTCACTCTCGGCGCGGGGGTCTCACTGCTCCGCCTCCCAGCAATGCTACTGAACAACTAACTTGCCGTCTCGGCTGCCCTCGTGATTTAACTCGTTCGTCGCTATATTGAAGCTACCTTTGTCAGCGATTTCTCGCGAGAGAATTGGGGATTTCCCCTGTGTAACTCGGGCGTTTTTTGCGACCGATTTTGTGTCTTGTCAGATGATTATGCGCTCCAACCAGGGTGGAGGAAGGGTGAGGGTGGTGTCGTGGGGATTCCTATGGTACTCATTTCTGAGTTGTGGTCTGCACAAATTCTGGTCGTGGGCACTCCCTGTTTCCTTCGTCGTGCGCACCTCTCTACTATTTCTCTTGCGTGGCTGTAGGTTCTCCCCCGAGCCATAAACGGGACTTTTCCTGTTTCCTTCATGCTTCAGTTTATCCCTGGGGGTGAATCCCCAGGCTGAAAGTTTCGTGGTCAACTGCCTGCCCTGGATATGTACTAATAAGATGGCAGGGTTTAGTAACAGAGCTATGCCTATTGTAGTATGCGACATGCATCACATTGGCAAACAAACGTCAGTGTTCCGGAGTTCATTTGATTGGTCAATCAAGGTTGTAGGTTGCTTGGTTTTGATATTATAGACCTTCAAATTGGGGGTATTCTTTTATACTCATCCTGTATTCTGAAGATGGGATTGTATACGCTTCGAGTATCATCGGCATTGTTTGTGTCTCAAAGCAGAAGCCACAAGAATACGAAGATCTTCCGTAATTTATATTTATGGAGCTCATTTCCGTGATTCGTCATTACGGAGTGCCTTTCCGTAAAATAACTCTACATCTACGTAAAAGTTTATGCAAATCTACAGAAATTTCTAAGAATTTATATAGTAATTTACGTAGCATTGGCAGCAGGCTCTTCAGAAACTGAGAAAGTTTCTCAGAGAAACAGGTACAGGGAACTGTTTATACCTTTTATATCTTGAGCGTAAAATGAATGTCATATAAACCAGCAAAGCATTCGCTAGGAGTGATAACGAAAAGCCTCAGGTTGGCCGGACCAGAAATCAAAACAGAGTACTCCTGAAAGTGAGTCTGGTTTTTTCACCACTGCAACACCTCACACGGTGCGAGTACGATACCATATAAGTGTAGAGCACCTATAAAAAATTTCATATTTTTTAAAACTTCATATTAATAGGAATACATAAACTGTCGGGAGTTCCTGGCTTCTTGCATATTCTTACAAAATATGGGAAAATAAATATTTACAACATTAAGTAATGCAGAATGCCAGATGTTATGAAGTGAATAGCCTTTGTTGTCAAATTATGGATCTTTCGTGAATTATTAATCATAATTGCAGAAGTTGGGGGTTTGAAAACTCTATTTATTTTCTAAACACTAACTAGAATTATAGACAACTTTGGATTCTTAGAATATGCTAAACAGCAAGAAATGCCGATTTTTATATATGTTCACTCTGCTGTATGAAACCTATCCACGTAATAATACATTAATTACTTTAGATTTTCATGGGTGCTTTCAGCGCACAAAGTCGCTCCTATTAATGTTTCGAATTTTTTTGTGGATATTCTATGTACATATGTTATACACTCAAGCATATGCATATGTACTTGCACATGAATACGTCCATATTTTATTAGGTACTTTGTATAAATTGCGTCTCTCTTACAGTATGTTTGTAATGATCATAGCCAAACCACTGCTTTTTTAAAAATTAAAAGTGGCTGTGCCTCAGCAGAGAGATAATCAGCCTTACTGGCTTCGTATTACTGTAATTGCAGAATTTAGACGTACTCTGATACTATTGGCATTCAACCATAATAAACAATATACAAATCAATACACTACCACAGTTATTCAAATCTGGCATTCGTGCTCCAGTTTAACATTTGGAAGAAAAATTTATCACTTTTTTTCCGAACAGTGTGGCAATTTTATCCTGATTTGAATAAGTAGTATGATTATGTTCCTTCTTGGCCAATTTATTTTAAATGGAAGCTGTGTGGCTGTGCCTGCGGCTAGCGGCCTTCGGCTAGACTCAGACGATCTCGGCAGTTTTCGGCTCGACTCATGGGTTGCTCGGAAGCCGGCGACTCGGGTTTGTCGAACGTACCCAAAGGTGTGGGGCAGTTATGCTAACTAAATCTTCAAGCATATGCTTGTTTCTGTTAGCCATATTAGTTTTTTAGGCATAGGTTATGTCAAAATGTTAAAATTTTTGTATCACATATTAAATGATGCGGAGCATAACACATTTTTCATTCCTCAGTTTCATTCCTCAATTTATGGTACAGTTGCTATAGTTTCCATAATTTCGTTGTAGAGTGCACTGGTAACTCGTGATTTCAGCATTTTCTCCTAGAGTGTGCTGATGAAGAAAAGCGATGACGTCACATGTAGTTTCTTGGCAAGAGAAGGAGTACTGTACTTAAAGACCCTGATTTGTTTATTCAAGTTATCACTTCAAGTGATAACTTATCAGCCTATGACAGTTTTGGCAGGTAAAAATCACACGACATGGGTTCTTCAAACAGTCACTCTTTTCATGTCGCTGCACATTACGGATTTTACTCAAGGACTTGACACAGTAACAGCATTGTTTCCCATGTAATTTTTGGGCAGTCGTTGAAGGTATGCAGGTAGTCGTACATGACATACACGATTTCACATCGTCAGTGGTTTGCATTGTCTTAAAGCATACATGAATTCATGCACTTGACTCCTGCAGACTGACTCCAGCCAAGATGTTACTGATTTATTGGTTTAAAAAGAACTAATATATAATACATGAATATATTTATTTATAAATATATATGCAGATAATTCAACGCGTTCATTAAATGTGTCGGGTATCAGTCATTTTTCATATGGTGCATGGCCGATGCTGTTTCACAAGCTGTTGCGCAACGAAACCTCGAGCAAAACGAACATAAGCTGGGTAACTCACCATCGATACCGCTCACTCGCAAGCATGCACATAATATTCAATGTAACACCATCCAATCGGGACTCGAACTGGAGACACACACTCGCCAACATCTTAGATGACCAGAAGTAAGTCACCTCTTTGCGATACATTTCGCAAAACTTTTCACGAACCATTCATCCATTGTACGTACTTATCCTGTAGAATAACTTCACGAAACACATTGGGAATTATCCTTTTGTTTGGAAGAACATTTCAGGTTCTGTTCTTTTAAGGAGCCCATTTTATTATCTCACTAAGCCTTCTGTACATTAAAAAAAACGACGGGAGAACTCTGCGAAAACCCCCATACCATGTCCGCCCAATGAGAAAACCTGCGTGTCCTGGTCGCACGAGCCGATGTGTTCAGAAAATATGCAGTTATCAACACTTCTGTGATTTAACTTAATTATATGAGCCGGTTTACATTTTGAAAGCCGCGACATTCTGAAACTCTGGTCATTATTCAAATTGCAAACTTCACTCGAATTTATTTATGACACCATCATTATCAGAGAGTGACCACATATAGGCCGGACAATCTCATCTACTCTACAAGTTATAATTCATACCCAGTGTGGGAGTTATTATTTATATTAAAATAAATACTTTTTTTTAACGAATACTCTTCCATAGTTTGACGCTTGTCCTCGGGTTATATATATATATATATATATATATATATATATTTCTTATATCAGGTTTGTTACAATTATCAAGCTAAACTATCTATTTGTATTTTAGTTTACTGTCTTTTCGGGTAATTAATGTGTTGTTTCATAAATATATTTTTGAAAAATTTGTTTTCCGACTTCGAAAGCCGCCGGTTTTTTCTAAGACCGAGAGAAAATTAATTTTCTTTATCGTTTCGGGCTTTGAACTCAGGGCCCTAAGCCATGAATAACCATCGTAAATTGCTTAAAACTTTGTATCAGTTGCGCATGGTTACTAAATAGTAAGAAATTGATGTACGGACATCACTAAAAAGGCTTCAAAAGCTCCGGTCTTCAATCGATTTGCAATCCTATTATCTTACTGTGATTCCTATATCCGATGGCTAAAACTTCAGTTTCGCTTTTAATATAAATTTCTGTAATATTCACCGAACACTGAAAAAAAAATACTACAATATTTTCTAAGTCGGATAGAAAATTAATTTTTTTTTTTGTAATTTCGGGACTTGAACTCAGGATCTTACGCCATACCTCAACTTTTTAGATTGCATTAATTTTTATTTCATGTACGTATAAGCACGCAAACAATTAGAAAATCATGTACAAAGTTCGTTAAAAAATGATCCGAAACTCGGGTCGGTATTGGAACTAAGGTCACCTTTATCTCACTGTAATTCCTTTATTCTTCATCCGGAATTTGTTTACCATCCTACATTATACGTTTAATACACCATGCACTTATACAGGATTTATTACAGCATGGACTAACTGCCGAGCACCTCCGGTAACGTTCGACAAACCCAAGTCACCGGCTTCCGAGCACCCCCTGAGTCGAACCGAAGATTGCCGAGCTCGTCCGACTCGAGCCGAAGACCACTAGCCGCGGGCACAGCCACAAATACATTGGCCAAAAAGGAACATAATCATACTACTCGAATAGTCTGTTTAAGGTCATTCTAGTACGTTGGCTACTACCGGCAGAAGGCGTTATTTGCGCGGAATTTACGGTGCATGTGTACAAGAGAAACAATTAAAATATTAAGGCATATTTCCACGAGATACAAAAATTGCAACTATAGAATATTATAAACACTTTTAATATAAAACTCCTCAGCAGCAGTTATAAACAGTGCTATACATTTATCTGATATAAATTGCCACGCAATGCACGTAGTCATTGCTTAAATCAAAACGTAACTTCCATAACGATAAAAATACTGACCTGACTATGAATAGAAACCATAATTAGTTTTGCAATCAAAATGAAATATTTTAATACATATTTGTAAATGTAAATTTTTGTAAACTAAATATTTTTGCGTTCGAACTCGTTTTAACTTTCCTTTTCACTCATTCTCCTGGGTCAGTAATTTTTGTCCTCCTCCTTATGACCACGCTAGCTCATGTCTAGAGAAAGCCGGACCAGTGATGGATGGGAACCCACTCCCAGGGTGACTCACGACTTTATCAAATAATTAGCAATCAAGTGATTCGGTCTTTACTAAAATAAGAAATGAAGACGTTCTGCCACTTCTAGCTAACCTTTACGTAAGCAGGAGATATAAAACTTAAGTTGCACGAGTCCTTTTACTAAATTTATGCTTCCATAACAGAAAAAAAGACTAATAAGATAGTATGCACGTATTTTTGTTTGTATCAATTATAAATACCTAAGCTCTTTCAAATGAAGTGGGCAATGGACATTTTCACAAAAAAAAATTTTAGTTCTTAATTGTGCTGCAAGCGCATGTAAATGATCCAAGTCTAGCAAACAGAGCGCTGAGACTAGTTATTGTAGGTACAACACAATGTGTCAGTCTGGCTCGCCCACCAGCCAAGCCGCAGAAACCGAAAGCAGGCAGAGAAACATTGACTTCAAGACGGTAATCCGATCGGGGGAAGAGATATCGAGCCGCTTGTTAAGTGCCATCGCAATTCCTTCCACCTTTGAACCCTGCTGTCCACTCGCATGGAAGTAGTTCCGCCACTCGCCACTACCGTCATTTCCAGCAGCACTGCCATGACGAGAGGAAATTCTTGAATTCTTAACAGACTTGTCTTTAAAACTATCAATTTTATGCTTTTAATGAGTGTTAGTTTGGCATTTTTTCGGACAAAGGCATTGATGTGTGGCAGCAATATAAATGTTAGTTATTGTTTCTTCTTTGTTGTGCCGTAGTTATTGCCCTGGTCCACTGTGTATGTGCAGAGTGGTAGCAATTTTCAAGGAGCCTGCACTCATCACCAGTGAAAATTTGACGCTTTAATTAATCATTTGTTTTGATTTCTCGGGTGTTGTAAAGGCGTTTTCTAGCCTTACAATGCTAGCATAGTGATTTGAATGTGTCATATATTATTTTTATCTGTATCCAAGTTTTGTTTTATGCATAGTGGATAATTTATCCGAAGTGTTCTCATTGGCCTCACGCAGAGGCACAAATAAATTTTATTTAATATCAGAAATATTTTACTTACGTTAACCAAAATTCATAAGAACAAATAAAATGGTTGTATGTTAACACGATCAATACCTTGAACACACATTTTCAACAAGTCTCGTATTATAAAGCTACATATAAATTAAATTTATTATTAAATATCTCTACTAAATTTAAAAAAATCAGGTATGCACAACAAAAATAGCTTCACAAAGTAGTGTACACAATTTCATCCAGATAGGCCATCAAAACTATAACTAGTACTCCAGCTTGCACTGTTTTCAGAAGATGGTAAGGGTATCAAGATAAGTCATCGGTGGCCTTGAAACACCCACGGAGGGTATCGAAATAGTCCCTATTGTGAAAAATTGTCGCTTCGAAAAAAAAATGTACCGTGCAGGTATGCACTTGGTCCGCATGGGACGGTAAGCAATGAGGGTTCCGCGCCGACGTCGGCGTACAGGAAGAGAGCATTCTGCATCCTCGCAAGACGCCCCAGTCGCGGGGAGAAGAGTGCAGAACGGTGTAGTGTGGTCGGGGCGAGGTGATCTACGTGAGCCGCTGAACAAGGAACTTGCTATCACACAACGCAATTAGCCCGACATATTGGGCCCGTTGCCCGCTGCTAACACTGCGTCCCTCCTTTCTCCCCCAGCCCTCCCTCATTTATCCGCCACTGAGGTGGCGATCGGCGGCGGTCCTGATTTACTGCCACTCGGTGGAATGTCTCCGTCGCGCGACCGGGCTAATCACCGGCGTTCGTTTTAAGTGCTCGCATTAATTTTCCGTTCCGCATTGAAATGCGAGATCTCTTTTCAGTTTACTCCGGTGGCTGCACTCGAGCCAGCATCCTCGCACGCTCCTAGAGCCATCTATGGGATATCTAGCTCAACGAGCCAAACTTGGCAGTCGCACAGAGTGCGTAATAATACAGACGCGAAACACACACTTGTACATCCAACTCCAACGAAATGGTGTCACTCGCCAGCAACATATAGACAATCGGCGCCTGGCATCTTACTTGCCAGCTGGCAGCGCAGCCAATAGGGAGCCTTTTGCAGTACTCAGTAGCCTACCAGACAAAACTCTTACTACAGAGCTTCGCGCGGGCCAATCAGAGAATGAGTGTGCCGACATCAAAGGAACCGCACGCCATTTAATCCGTGTGAACTTCTCTACTCTGTGGTTGAATGTAACTATAGGCTGACCACGGTAATGTTAGCACTTTTGAAATCAACCTTTGGAAAATATCACTGTGCCAAACTACGTGTATTTTAACTGGCACACTGACCGGTAATGTTTGGTCACACTATGTCACCTTAAGACATGGGTTTTCATGTTTGAATACAAGTTGTATCTGTTTGGTACTATTTCAATCACCTGAGACGAAATTTGATTTCATTCGGCCCTATTCAATCCTTTTCTAAGACATCCTGTTACTGTTTGTCACTTTAACGATATTCAGTCATATTTATGTTTCACAATGTAGATCATGAGTTACCACACATATTATTTTCTACTATTTATTTATGTTGGGCTGAATTTAGTGAATTGTAGTAACATTTGGCACCACTGGGTTGTTTTCGGTATTATTGTTTGTATATGTTTGCTATGTTTATTCTTATTCAGTGCCTTTTAAAATTTTAGGTCACTTTTTGTTATATTTGGTAATGTTCATTTACACAATTTTCCTAATTTCTCCACATTTGGTGCGACATACAGTTTGGCTCATATTCAGTAATGTTTTGTCTCAGTAGGCTATTTTTGCTAATGTGTGATTATATTTTATCATATACAGTCTCACATTTATTAAATTTTACTAACATTTCGTTACACATAATCAGTTTGGTTTATATTTGGCAATGTTTTGTCACTTTCGGCACATCTGCTCATTATCTTTCATGTTTCGTCCTATTAACTTATGTTTGGCAATGTCTGATGACGTTTGTTGTGTTACGTCTGGTACAGCCATTTGTTATTGTTAGTCGCGTTTAGCTGTTACTTAGCATATTTTTCCAATTTTAGTAATTTCATTTTTGGTTATAACTGATTTTTTTTTAGAATGTTTTAGCAATTGGATACATGTTTGCTCACATTTGGTGATCTGTAGACATGCTAGGAAATAATTAGGTGATTTTTTTCTATACTTGATAGGTGTGTATATGTAAGAACAATTTGATATACACTGCTCACAAAAAGTTCAGCATATATCGGAATCCAGAAAGTTATATTGAATAAAAGTTAAATTTAATATTGTACTCCTAAGAGCACATAAAGTGAAAAAAAAAACCATTACGCGTTTATATCATCCCAGCATAAAACAAACAAAATACATAAACTGGAAAAACAATTACACATAGGAATCTCATCAGGTTTAATAACAAAAAAAAGTCTTCTCAAATGCATTGACAAACTTCAATAACGTGTAGGACCTCCACAATTCCTGAGGCACGTTTGTACCCGACGAGGCATGCCCAAAAGCAAGATCATTAAACATTTCCTGGGTGGAACTGTCCCATTCCTCAACTGCGGCTGTGTTTAAGGCCTGAGGTTGAAGCTACTGTGTTTGTGTATGTGAAGCACGCATTAGCTGGAGGGGAAGATGCCAATGTTTACATGATTCACACAACCTAGGTACGATCCACTTCTACTAGAAACAGAAATATCACCTTTTAGTTGGCAAACGAGGAATATGCTGAACATTCTGTGAGCAGCGGGGAATATGCTAAACTTTTGTAAGCAGTGTATTACTTACAATTGTTTATAGAGGCTGTTCACTGCAAAGTGAGCACTTTTGAGGGTCTAGCTACTGTTTGCCATTTTTTTATCCATTAACCACCTTTTGAAATAAATGTTGCCATATAATTAATAAACATAGTATGTTTATTCCACCGCACTTGAAAGGTAACGTTTAATGTTAAAATAAAAAATATTTATTAACTCTTATTCCAAATGAGAGGGGTTTCAAAAGTGCTCATTTCACCGTGAATAGCTCACAGGCAGTTAAATTTCACTGAAGTTGGTTGCATCTTAATAGGTTATATTCTGCCCGGTAAAATAAATCAAGCTTTCTGATAGTGAGCATAATTGGAAGCAGATGGTAAAGAAGGGCAGGGGTCTATACCCGAAAATTGACTTACGTAAAGTTATGGCGGTAGAAACATGTAAGTGACAACGCATGGATACTGCAGTTTTATAGACTGTGGACAGTATCTTCATACGTTCTGAATCAGATCTTTGAAAACTCACCGCTTGTATGACGTGTTTTGTTGTTCCCTAAACATGTAATGTATCACAATATCACACGCGTTTTGTACTTCTTTTAACATAAAGGTATTTTGATTTTGGTTAAAATTTATTTAATTTATAAATTATAATAGTTCTTTTATAATTAATATGAATTAAACCAGAGACAAAAAAAAGTGTTTTGATTATGTCTTGTAAGAAATAAATATCACGCAAAATATTATTAAACTGAGTGCGCACGAATGCGGTGCGTGGTCCCTTTGGTGTAATTTTCTAGACTTATATCAGCTGTGTTTTTATGAAGCGGAGGAATATGATGAAATAAGAACTTGAGCAGGGCTTCAGAAGATTTGGAAGGAACCGAGAATGGACCTATAAACATAATGATGAATGGCAGATATCGTTATAAAAAAGAGATAAGAGATGGGAAAGGGAGGTGACTACTTGGCGCTAACAATGTGTCGCATAAGGAAGGTATAAGCTGTCCAGGGCTAAACGAGAACTTTCGAAAGACTGCCTAAGATCTACTTTTCTCCTAATTTTGTATTCTTTTGCCAATATGAAAAATTTTACATTGCCGTGGGTCTAATTGCTTTATTCATGTGTCAATAAAATGAAAACGGGAAGTTGTTAGGTATCTAGATGTGTAACTTAAATGCAATCTCGTACTCTAATGTATATAAAGCATCAACTCAATTTGTCATAAATTTAAATAATACACTTCCAATACAACTTCAAGACTTGGAACTTTTTTTCTTAATTCGTTACCAACTTAACGGGATTCCTGTGTGCCACTGTGCACGGTAGCATATATGTAGTTAAAGAGAAGTGATATTGTTCAAATATTGATTTCGGAAGTGCTCACAATACCATAAACAGCCTCTAACAAGGAAATAANAAAAAAAAAAAAAAAAAAAAAAATCACCGGCGCAAACGTATAAGACAGAGGGTGAAAATAATAAAGGGTGGTCATCTGATAAAAAAGGTAAAGTAAATAAGGTGTAATGTAGTTTGTATGGCATTAGCTTAAAAATCATTAGGTAAGTACAAGGTTCTGGGAGGAAATTCCGAAACGTAATTGGCGTGGCAATTGTCGTGCGTTATACACATTCACAAAAACAGCCTACCTAATTTCTGTAAATCTTAGGTGACTTCTGTAGTACTAGTTTTACAACTCATTTACTTGGGAATTACATTTATAGTTTTTAAGGCATAAAAGGTTTTAATTTTCCATTGACATTGTCTGCCAAGGCAGCAGACGAAAAAGGCTCTTAATATTCAATACTTTTTAATGGTTTTAGGGATTCGTGTAATGGTCCTGTATTGTTTGTACAATTTTCAAAATAAACGGCTGACATAACAAATAAAGCGCAGCTTGCGTAGCGCTACAACGGTATTGAATTTGACAGAAATTGTTTGAATAATTTCTGCAATATAACATAAAAGCTTAACATTTTTTAAACAGCGCGTTTAAGTCACCGTCAATATTTTAAATAAATTATATCTTTTGATATTTTTATAGCCCATGTTTCGAAAATATGTGTATTTTGTTTTATACCACACACATATACACACACACGCAAATATATTTTTTTCCCAAACACTACCTCAGTGCCAAGTTTGATGGAAATTGCACGAATAGATCCAGGTATGTAAACGTTTAGCTTAATTATCCATGCAATACTATCTTAAATAACGGGGGACAACAGTGGTTTTTAATAATGGTAACAAGTCTTTATTGTGTACTTCCAGTATATAAAGTCTAAAACAAACCAGTGCATTGGTTTTAGAAATATTACATTCGGCCCCGAAACATTTGTTTAGCTTCCATTTTATATTAAGTGTACAAACTGTCAGAATATTGCAAATTTAATGCATTTTTTTAGTTAAATAATTCAAAGCCAAATTTTGGAAGCAACAGAATTCATATTTCCTCTAAATATGAAACACATTATTTAGTTTTCCAGTAACGCCGACTCACATAATTGTGAACATTGGAAGTATATTGGTAAGTCAATTTAACTCTGTCTTACCAATGTGGATTTTAACCAGTTTTGTGTTTTTGATATAACACAGTGTGCTTGAGATATGTAAGGCCACCATATTTGAATCTAACAAGACGTCACTGATATTAAAAATGAGCTTTATTTTCTCTACATAGGTAAAATTAATTATTAATTAAGTTTTAAAAGCTTGTAAGATAGTTAGGGCTTTACGTTTCATTGGCAGCAATATATTTAAAAATGGAACTATAAGATATGCACAATTGCACACTTGCGTTACCCGGGACTCGAACCCAAAAACATTGTACCATGAGCTAGCGTGCAACCAACGGCATTACGGAGGTAGGATTGGGAGCATCAACTCCGGAAGAAAACAGTCTAATGCTTCGATAGATAGGGTTTACTAACCTGAAATATTTACGGGGCCGTTATTTTGAAAATAAGTGTCTGGTCCAATTAAAGACTGTTATTTTACATGGCCTACTGTAATGATACTTATGTGAAGAATTCTGTTTTTGTATGTGGTGATATCAGTATATTAGCACATTCGATGATTGTCATAGATAGTGCCAATATATGAAGTACGGTTAATATGGACATATTTTATGTTTTTTCCATGTTTGGTCTAAATCGGTTGCACCGTAACTTATAGTGGGTATAACAAATAAACTTAAAATATTTGCATGGCCGTAATTTTAAAAATAATTGCATTGTTCGCTTAACTTGCATATTTTTATATGGGCTACTATAGAATTACTTACATGCCAAATTTTTAGAGAATCGGTTGAGTAGTTTTCGAGATTTAATGTAAAAGCATTATATTTTTATGTAGTGCTATCTTAGAAAATGCGGACTAACAACTTTCATGCCTAATTTTAATGCTAACATGTTTGATTTTTATAGTTCAAAATTTGGTTTAAATTGGTTAAATGTTTCCCGAGATATAATATGGCACTTAAAATTCTTCATGGCCGCCATTTTGGAAATAAACTCTGGGCTTGGTTGAAAACTATGAAAGTCGGGTGTCCTTACTGGTTACCGTATATGTACCGAGTTAGGTGAAATTCTATTAACGCGTAAACAATTTTTTAGGGACACACACACAGTCAGGAACGTTATCCCAAAAGCCTATCTGTCCTTCGGGAAGTAGGATAAAAATGGCTAGAATACATTATACGTACACCCTATGATCTATGGCTCCCTATCACGTGTTGCATATTTTCTAGAAAACCGTTCACGTGTGGAGTATTAGGCCAAGGCAACGATTTCTGCTCCTTTAAATACCAACGTATAACACACTTTTAATGGTTATTGATATAGAATCCCCTAATTTTCTTATGGCGGGCGATGTTATTACCCACCAAATGTTTGCAGATGGCAGATATCAAATCAGGTAAACTTTTTTCACGAATTTAGATATCCCCCTCCCCTCCACAATTTATGACACTGTGCAAATAACTAATTTTAATTCTCAATTTTAAAAGGCGTGCCTCTCCTTTAATTATCACTCAATTTCATAGATGGTATAATTTTTGCGACCCCATCTTCCATAGAGAATCTAGTACTTAAAGGTCGAGATAATCCTGTAGAGAAGGGTGCACGAAGGTGTGTAAAGGTTCGTAAGTTCTTTATGTTGAGAGACAGAAGAAATACATAAGGACTGTTGCACTATAGCATTAGCTATTCTTCCCGGGGATAGTATTCGCAAGCTAAATAAACCAATAACGTAAATAAAAACGTAAATATTTTCCCGACAATATTGAATAATAAGGGGAATTCAGTAATTTTGTTCATAACAGGATTGTTTATGATGACAATATTAAAGCGACCCTTTTAATAAAATTCACCCAACAACTAAACATTCTGGCTTTACAAATTATGATATAGCCTACGCTGCACCAAAACATATAAAACATCTCCATAAGAAATGAANCTTTATGTTGAGAGACAGAAGAAATACATAAGGACTGTTGCACTATAGCATTAGCTATTCTTCCCGGGGATAGTATGCGCAAGCTAAATAAACCAATAACGTAAATAAAAACGTAAATATTTTCCCGACAATATTGAATAATAAGGGGAATTCAGTAATTTTGTTCATAACAGGATTGTTTATGATGACAATATTAAAGCGACACTTTTAATAAAATTCACCCAACAACTGAACATTCTGGCTTTACAAATTATGATATAGCCTACGCTGCACCAAAACATATAAAACATCTCCATAAGAAATGAANAAACATTCTGGCTTTACAAATTATGATATAGCCTACGCTGCACCAAAACATATAAAACATCTCCATAAGAAATGAAATATTCCAGCTATTAGTCCACTGTTTGTTTTATGTATTGCTGGCTTAGGATGGCTCGTTGTAAGCATTTTTATTCACGTTGTTTTAACCTAGCAAACCATACATAGTAATACATAAACGACAAATTCATATGCACAAATAAATTTTTGTTCTGATCCAAAACCACTCAAAAGCATAAAAGTACACACGATTTCTATTTGAATATCCACTGGGAAAAAAATTTGTATAAGACAATTTTTACGTACTTCTTGGCCTGTAATATAAGAAATTACCGGTATAACACCATGATTACGTAACACTTCAAACACCATATGTTTCCTATGTTAAAATTCCGAAAATATTTAATTTGGCGTTGATAAAGAGTGACATGAATAATAGTAGGTCACTGAGAACGAGGAAACACAACAATATTTCCTATACACGTTACAAGTTACCGGAATAACACTTTGCCTTTTAAAGGATACATGTAATATAAACTTAAATATACAATAAAATACAATACAGTTAGGGAATGTACTTCAATGATTAACGCTAGCAATAATAAAGCCATGGAGAATACAACATTAATATTCCTTAGAAAGTTTACACTTTATCAATCTTAATTAGATAACGTGCTGTTTTGGAATCACTCATTAAATTTTGCAAAACGAAGAAAAAATATAATTCTAATACTGTTTTTTTTTNTAACGTGCTGTTTTGGAATCACTCATTAAATTTTGCAAAACGAAGAAAAAATATAATTCTAATACTGTTTTTTTTTTTGGGGAAAGCGTTTGTATTTAGCAACTACCATCTGCCGCTGTCTACTCGCTGATAGAATGAACACTTNTTTTTTTTTTGGGGAAAGCGTTTGTATTTAGCAACTACCATCTGCCGCTGTCTACTCGCTGATAGAATGAACACTTATAATAATCTTTATAGTTAATGCGTTACACAAACAAGAAGTTACTGATATAACTAATATGCTTACTTTCCTCTACTCGGATGCAAACAATTATTTAATGAAGTTCTTAAAAGCTCAGATGCTAGGTAGGCCTTGACGTCTTGTTGACAGCCATTAGAGATGGAACCTGAAACATATGCAACAGTAGTGAGGCAATTACTAATACACACACATGCCTTGCCCGGGACTCGAACTCAGAGAACCTCGTACCAAAAGCTAGCGTGCAATCAAATGCATTGCGTGTGTAGGATTGGGGCATCAACCTTGGATGTAATACGTTNTCGTACCAAAAGCTAGCGTGCAATCAAATGCATTGCGTGTGTAGGATTGGGGCATCAACCTTGGATGTAATACGTTGTACGTTGTACGTTGTACGTTGTACGTATGTAATACGTGGGTTTACTAACCTGGAATATTTACAGGGCCGTCACTTTGAAAATAAGTATCTCAGCCATTTAAACCATTTCAATTTAAATCACGCACCGTAGTGCTACTTGGTGAAGAATTTGGTGGAAATAGTTTGAACTGTTCACCAGATATGGCATAAAAACTTTATTTTCTTCTTTTGTCTTGTAGTACAAAATTACATTAAAATATATTTTTTATACGATTATTCTAATATATCGTGTCAGGATACAAAATTAGGTTGAATTTGGTTAGATAGTTTAATTTAAATGACAGATCTATCTTAATTATTTATATGACCACCATTATGAAAATTAGTGCCTGGCCTCACATGTAAGTTTACATGGACTTCTGTAGCGCTGCTTGTGTGATCTCATGAGCCTTTCTTTCCTTCGCAAAGTAGCCTTTAAAGGACTGAACACACCGCATCTTTACAATTTTTAGCTGTGAACCTATTTAAGGACCTTAATTGTATTATTTATACTTTTTAAAGGCGGTTTGTTAGCAGTAAACGATTAGAAAATATGTGTTATAAAAATATTAAAGAAGGAGTTTCACTTGGAGTTTCTTCATTTAAGAATTATACGTATATATAAAAAAAACATTAACACTTTAAAAGTTTTGAATTTATTGTATGAATGGTAGATGCATATTTTATTTCAGAAGACACAATTTCTCTGTTATGTTTTACGTACAGTCGTACAGTCGTACAGTCGAAATAACATAGACGAAGTGCGCAATATTTTTCTCCATTGAAGCTTTCTTAATGTACTGGAGTTCATCTTGCAGGCTGAGTAAAAATACTTAGAGAAGAACTAACACACTGTGTAGGATTATGAAGAAAATCACCTAAGTTTATAATATACTGGCTTATAGAATAATAACTTAAAAAAAAAAAATATTTTTTCTAAAATTAAGTATTAAGGATACAGATAAGCCATTTAGAAAATTAAGCAACTCGAAAGATTTTATAAATTTAATAGGGATGAATAAAAACCATAACAAATACTGATTTTCCAAATGATTTTTGTAAGTCACCAAAAAGTGTATTTTATGTTCGTTAAATGGCAAAATTAAGATTAAGCAACATCACTAATAAAAGCAAGTAACTTAAATGTCTATAATGAATCTTATTTATGAAAAATTAGTTATTTTTTCTTTAATGAACATAAATTGATAATGTATTGGCTGTTATGTGAAAAATCTTCTATACTTTTATTAAGTTTTCGTCATTTGTTTATATATTAAATACATTAGATCTAAAACAATAGGCGGATACATTTTTTTTATATTTGTAAATGTTCCTCTAAATAGGACACCAGCTTGACAAAGCTCTTACTTAGATGTTAAACAGACGTCTACATCGAAACCGAGAGAAAATATAGCGTAAACGGAGTGAAAAAAAAAACCGTTTACTATGAAAAATGGCAAGTGAAGGAGAATTCTTGTTTTGTATCTTGCGCGGGGACTAATACACTAGTAGATCTCTCATCAGGTTTCTGAAAGAGGAGGATTTACCTGACACGATACCTGGTGTGGGAAGAATGTGATCCTCTCGTTTATTGAAGCTGAAAGTATCTTGTTTAGCAAACGAGCTGCATACGGCATATATGTTATCAGCATTGCAAAGTTGTGTAGATGTTCGTGTGCGTGTGTATGCGTGCGCGTGCAGCATGCGGTGGCATTTGTCTGGTGCACCAGGTCCTCGCCCAGTCTCTACAAACCGTCTGCTCAAATCACGACGATACCAGAAGTTTCATGATAAAATTAATTTAGAATTTATTTTAAAAGTGTGATATAAGTGACTTAAGCGTATATACTTTTAGATGTACTTATTGTTGGAGTACACTTTCTTCACACTTGCTACCCTCACTCGGGGACACACTTACTTATTTAGATGTTCTTATTGTTGGAGTACACTTCCTTCACATTAACTACTCGTACTCGGGGACACACATGCTTATGTAGATGTACTTATTGTTGGAGTACACTTCCTTTACATATACTACTCGTACTCGGATACACATTTACTTATTATTTCGTTCTTATTGTTGGAGTACACTTCCTTCACATTAACTACTCGTACTCGGGGACACACATGCTTATGTAGATGTACTTATTGTTGGAGTACACTTCCTTTACATATACTACTCGTACTCGGATACACATTTACTTATTATTTCGTACTTATTGTTGGAGTACACTTCCTTCACATTTACTAATCTCACTCGGAGACACACTTACTTATTTAGATGTACTTATTGTTGGAGTACACTTCCTTCACATTTACTACTCGTACTTGGAGACACACTTACTTATTTATATGTACTTATTGTTGGAGTACACTTCCTTCACATTTACTACTCGTACTCGGTTACACACACACTTATTTAGATGTACTTATTGTTGGAGTACACTTCCTTCACATATATTACTCGCACTCGGAGACACTTACTTATTTAAATGTACTTATTGTTGGAGTACACTATCTTCACATTTACTACTCGTACTCGGTTACACACACATACTTATTTAGATGTACTTAGTGTTGGTGTACACTTCCTTCACATTTACTATCCTCACTCGGAGACACACTTACTTATTTAGATGTACTTATTGTTGGAGTACACTTCCTTCACATATATTACTCGCACTCGGAGACACTTACTTATTTAAATGTACTTATTGTTGGAGTACACTATCTTCACATTTACTACTCGTACTCGGTTACACACACACACTTATTTAGATGTACTTAGTGTTGGTGTACACTTCCTTCACATTTACTATCCTCACTCGGAGACACACTTACTTATTTATATGTACTTGTTGTTGGATTACACTATCTTCACATTTACTACTCGTACTTGGAGACACACATACTTATTGAGATGTACTTATTGTTGGAGTACACTTCCTTCACATTTACTACTCTCACTCGGAGACACACTTACTTATTTATATGTACTTATTGTTGGAGAGCACTTCTTTCACATATATTACTCGCACTCGGAGACACACTTACTTATTTAAAAGTACTTATTGTTTGAGTACACTACCTTCACATTTACTACTCGTACTCGGTTACACACACACACTTATTTAGATGTACTTATTGTTGGAGTACACTTCCTTCGCATTTACTACTCTCACTCGGAGACAAACTTACTTATTTATATATACTTATTGTTGGAGCACACTTCCTTCACATTTAGTACTCGTACTCGGAGATACACCTACTTATGTAAATGTACTGATTGTTGGAGTACACTTCCTTTACATTTAATACCCTCACTCGGAGACACACTTACTTATTTAGATGTACTTGTTGTTGGAGTACACTTCCTTCACATTTACTACTCTCTCTTGGAGACACACTTACTTATATGATGTACTTATTGTTGGAGTACACTTCTTTCACATATACTACTCATACTCGGAGACGCACTTTTTTATTTAGATATACTTATTGTTGGAGTACACTTTCTTCACATATACTATTCGCACTCGGAGACACACTTACTTATTTATATGTACTTATTGTTGGAGCACACTTCCTTCACATTTAGTACTCTTACTCGGAGATACACCTACTTATGTAGATGTACTGATTGTTGGAGTACACTTCCTTTACATTTAATACCCTCACTCGGAGACACACTTACTTATTTAGATGTACTTATTGTTGGAGTACACTTCCTTCACATTTACTACTCTCTCTTGGAGACACACTTACTTATATGATGTACTTATTGTTGGAGTACACTTCTTTCACATATACTACTCATACTCGGAGACGCACTTTTTTATTTAGATGTACTTATTGTTGGAGTACACTTTCTTCACATATACTATTCGCACTCGGAGACACACTTACTTATTTAGATGAACTTACTGTTGGAGTACACTTCCTTCACATTTACTACCCTCACTCAGAGACACACTTACTTATTGAGATGTACTTATTGTTGGAGTACACTTCCTCCACATATACTACTCGTACTCGGGGACTCACATACTTATTTTCCTGTTTCACAGCATTAATTCTGGCAATGAACAAGTTTTCAGAGTTACAATAAAAAGTATGTTATCTTGAATTGTATAAAAATATAAACTTAATAACACAATACTTTCAAGAGGTACCATTTTTTTATAAGTGGTTTATTTCTGGAAAGTTACGCGCACTAGTAACATATTATTTTAATTTCCTTTCAATACTATGTGAACATAGGATTTGTTCTTATGCGAATAGGCCTACATGCAGTGATAAGAAATTTTCCTTAGGGATTTCCACCTATGCATTCATTTCATGTTAAAGTATATTCCAAATATTACCTAGAATCAATCAACATATCATACATTCAATAAGTATAATTAGTTTGAAATACTTTTTTACACTATCTGTTTACAATTTACAGTGCACATTTTAAAAATCAAATAATTTTAAATATTACAGAATTCAGGAAACACTACATCCTCCAGATTCTTTCTGCAATTCATAAGTTATAAATATTAACGTAGTTCTTTTTATTTCTTACAACCACAAAAATATCCAAGCTTCTAACACTGTATATCCGAAATGACCAAACACGACTATGGGCTATGTGCACAAGCAAATAAAGCTGATTTTATGTTATTCGGGTTCCCATCATTATAAGGACCGACAACAGTATCGGTTGGTATTCAGAAGTATAATTTATTTGATGCCATGGTCAAAATCATATGCCCAGGCAACGGGTAGGGTACTTTTCGAATGTGGGTTTTCCTGTAGGGAACTTTTTTTAAATTTATTGCTTATCCCTACCTCTTCTGTCTGGAAGTGTACTAATTGTTTGGTGCCTTATTTATTAAGCACAAAACGAAAAATATACACGAGTTAATGACACCCGTTCTTAAGGGAGCCGCGATAGTGTAGCGGCTAGAGCACTCGCCTCCCACCAAGGCGATAGGGGTCGCTCCCGGATTTTCGCACGTGGGAATCATGCCGGACGAATGCCGCTGGTCAGCGGTTTTTTTTCGGGGGTATCTCCATTTCCCTTGCATTCCGGCGCTACTCCATACTCAACTCGCTTCACCTCCATCGGCTCTAAATAAAAACATTTCAGGTAAGTTTTATATCAGAGAAATACGCAAGAATTTGTGTTTAATTCAAATGGAATACAGTTTAAACCAAATATTTACAGATATAATTGAAATTAAATGGAATTTTGATTAGGTAATCAACGACTTAAATAATATGATCATGTTCGTTGCAAAATGTTTAGTTAGAAGCAATTTTCGATCACATTTTATAATATTCGGTCGAGTAGTTCCTGAGATATGACGTAATCTTATACCAATAAAATTGTCACAATTTTTCATCATCTCTGTACATAGTCAGGTTTTTTAAGGGACGGAGATCTGAATCAAATAAAGGAGTCAATAACAATTCCCTTAATTATTTATAAACAAACCTGTCTTGGCAATAATGGCTACCACTTGATATGTACAGCTAATATTTACATAATCGTATGTCACCTCACATAAACTAACACAATGAAATAGTTAAAATCAGTCTTGAAACAGTTTATTAACACCTATTGAATTACGACTAAAAATTATATATTTAATATTTGACAGTTGCAGTATTTACAATCAAGTCTGTATTACTTGCCCATTAACTCCCCCCTTGTTTCGAACCAGCTGCGGCCAGTCTTTCCTGCCCGGAATGTTCTGGAACCCTTGCACAGTGGCACTCTACTTGTCGGATACATCACAAAGTGCAGCACTCTCACTCGTAGCCGCCGCACGTAACTCACAGTCTCTCCCACCTTCGACCCCCACCGGTCGTATTCTTCTCCGTATACCGTTCGCCGCACTTCGCCAGATGGCCATCACAGACTGCCGACCATCCGGACGTGGCGTTATTTATATAGGGGCAGGCCCTGGCCAAGAACATTATTCAAACATCAAGGGAGGAGATGACCAGAAAGTTCGTGCAATAGCCCGCAGCCACCGACCCTACTAGCAGGGAGGGTGTGGTCAGGCCAGTTCAGATTAGCTGTCAATCATCCCCCGCCTGCCTGGCGTCGTATTGGGTACCTTGGTGAGGAGCTTGGCGAGGGGTCAGTCGAGTCGTGGTGGTTCATCCCCCACTGCACTGAGAATGGACGTGCGTGCACGGGATACACGGGATAATTTTTCAAATGGTTGATTCAAAAAGTGTGGAGAATCCGCGAACAGACTATCGATATAAATTTATAAGGGGTTTGTCAAATACTGTGGATAATAATGCCGCCAAATATATTCGCGAAATCCACGGAGTTCTAATAATAATACGCACAGGTTTGTTGTGAACGATGCAGAGATTAAAAGGCAGACTGCAGATCTCGTGTTGGTCATGAGTGGAGCAAGAGATTGGAGAGTGGGTGATAGCCGGAAGGGGATGGGGGAGGGACTATTGTCTCCTCGCGCGTTGTTAATAAACCTCCCCTGATCGACTTTGATCGTACCTGCTGCGGCTAACACGCGCTGCAGAACGTCGCGCGGCACACTTGCAGTTTACCGGAGTTGTCCGGCGCTGGAATCCGCGGCCAGGACAAGGTTTCTCCAGTCTGCTGGACAATTTACTGGACAATGGACGCGTGGCGTCCCGCGAGCGAGCACGTGTTCGCAGCGGCAGGGCTGTCCAAGAAACTCCGCCCTCGAGTCTGACTTCACCACCGTTCTCCTGTATTCCAAATAGACTAAATATTAGGCAGAACGATTTTTCGTCTTCCGCGCATGTAACCAAACGAACACAACTGTCAAGGTCACACGGTAAACAGTGTTGAACGTGTTTGTTTACATATTAATTTTCAAAAGACAGCATATTTACTAGAATAAAATACTTTAACCAATCTGAATTGAATCAAACTGTACTAAAAATTGCCGAACTCCCTTGGCGCAGTCAGTTGGTGCGCCACCGGTCTGGGGTGCGGGAGGCTTTGGGTTCGAATCCTAGTTAAGGCATGGGTGGTTATTTAAGTTAGGTCATAAGTTAGTTTACAAGCCGTCCCTTGATATCTAATTCTTCAGGCATAACACCGGGGGGCGTTAATAAGCCCTTTCCAATCCAATGCATTGTATTTAAAATTGGCTACAGATAAGTATATAAACATCTAAAATTACTTGTTTACTAAACGCTGTTCTAACCTCAAATCTTATCCACGTCGTTTATGTAGTATTGGAAGAAAAGCGGTTCAATGTTAGGATATGTAGACCAGTTTTGTGCAGCTAACGTGATCATTCTACCATATATTAACTGAACGGTTTTGTGCCACCGTTCTTTGGACGTAGTAAATAACACAACAGAAACCAGGGCTGTCGGAATATTTTTCAGTTATTTATGTAGAAGGGTGATATGTTATGTAGAAGGGTGATATGTTATGAAGAAGGGTGATATGCCATGCTCTTAAGTTAGCATCCCTGGCGCTGGATAAATTAGTTTTAAAAATAGAATTAGATTTGTTTCCAATGTAGAACTGCATACAGCTGTCCAACATTCTGAACTCATTAAAACGTTGTACACATACTACCAAAATGACAGAAAAATACTATTTTTGTTACTTATAAAACAAGAGACCATATCTTTTGTTACGTTGTAAAATATTTTGCTAGGATTGACATATTTAAAGGCCAAAAAAAAAAAAAAAAACTCGGTGTCCACTTTAAATTAAAATTTCAGCGTGTTTTCATTTTGAATAAAATGGTTTGCAAAATAACCTTCATCAAGCAAGACAAACATAATGATCACGGTGTTTGTATGTGACTAAGAAGTCTGCAGTATGTGTTGTTAAAAAATAGTTTGAAAAATAACAGGTTTTATGCCAATCCATTTCAGCCACGAAAGTTATAATTTTTATTACTGAAGTAAATGTAGACATATCATTTATCATTAAAAATAATGTTTTTTATCATATCAAAATTCGTTTACATTTAACCATGGTAACAATTGTAATTGCCTTCTTGGCGAAGATTTTCTTGTGAAAATGTTTTTTCTGAAGCGTATGAAGCGGAAATACGCCTAAACATAGACTTAAAATAATTTGTTATTTATTCATTAAAAAAAAATTAAAATAAGTAATTTCTAGCAAAATATTTTACAGTGCCAATATTCGAATATTTCTTTCACACCGAACGTAAATCGTACTTTTCTGACAATTTTGGTGGTGTGTGTACTACTTTCTAACGCCATTCTGTACATATTGTACAGTCGAGCAGAGAGCTTCAGTGAAAACCAGCCTACTTCTGCCTGAAAACAACTGAGTTATTGTTTACACACGTTACACTTATTTTAAAGAAAAAGCTACAAGTGAAAAGGTAAAAATAATAAAATGTAACATAGTTTAGTAATCTACAACTTTATTAAATATACGTCGAGTATAAAAATATGTAGTTATACCACGTGAAATGTTTGGTGGCCTTAGTGAGATTGGAAAAGGGACAAATGCACTCCGCCTACCCACCAATAATTTTCCAACGATCCCGATAGAAACCACGGGTACGTTTAGCTAAAATGAGCTTGAAAATGTTATTAAGTCCAAACCACTGCCACCAAAATTACTTATGTGCAATACAAGTTACCAAAAGATTATAAGAATTAGCTGACTAGATAATGGTCAGCCACGAAGTGGACATCCCCGTGAGTTAATGGAAGTCTAGAAAGTTACGCTTGACAATGATGTGATGGCAATCAGAAGACCTAAGAAAAACCGGTCTGTTAATGAGCACTGATTCACTACATAGGCGGTTCATAAACCGCTGTAACCATAGACGACCCGTCTAATGCAGCTTCTCTGTGCATAACCGCGTGACGTAAGCCAGAAACTACCAGTTATTAGTCTTCTCGAACGTTCTTATCTGCCTGAAGATTTTTTATCACAGCACAGCAATACTCGTGTCTTTATCACATATCACGTAAACGATTAACCATCTGCTGCATTATAAGCCGATGTACCCTACTTCGCATACTAAAAAATGACCTGTTTATTGTTTATATAATTTACTTTTACTGATCTATTGAATTACGTCAATTTGTTCTTAAACGGCTGACCGGGAAACGATTATCATGAAACATTATAAAGAAAGCAAAGACTTTACTCACAAAAAATATTGGTTTAATTGTTTATAACGCCACTGTACGTAATATATAAAATAAACTAGACACACGTTAAATAAATAATACCATGATTAACGCCAGTTGAACGGTATTTCTTTTTGGCAGACATAACTTTCGCACATTAACTAGTATACATTTATGTTTAATAGTTTCAATAAATTCTGTGTAAGCGTGGCTACACACAAGGCTAATCATAAATGGCTTGCGCTATAGTCTTACTTCAGAGATTATTATAGGCTTTTTGTTTTTGATTTTATAAATTCAGAAAACAGCTGTCCTGGATATTTGAGAATAGATGTTCTCGTTTGTATTTCAGATAACTGACTAAGGCATACATATGTTTGGTAATGTTTTAGGTCATATATACATTTTAAAAAACACTTCGTCATTTAAAATAATGATTTTTTTATGTTCCCGTTAACAGTTGAATTTCCAGGAAACAAAATATTAATGTGAAATCAGTATCAGATAATATTTTATAAATATGCGAATTCATTTTTAAACCTCAGAAACAACCGATTTGGCTGTATTATTATATTTTATTTCTTTGATTTTCAGTGTTGGAATTAGTGACATGAATTTTAATCATTAATTTTCTCATGTTTGATGGCATATAAAAACCAAATTTTAAGCGACATTTTTTAAAATCACAACCTGATATTAATCCCCCTGCGTTCACTGTATTTCAGTGTATTATTTAAATAGCCCTTTAACAAATTTAAATTACGTAGGGAGCGTGACTAAGAAATTATAAATAGCCACGAATGAAAAAATTATTTTTAAGTAATACATGATTTTCACAGTCTCAGAAGTACAAGGAAGTAGCAAAGTCAAATATGTGATATTTAATCCATATGAAGTGCACTCTCTCAAATATCTGTTACGAGTACGGGCGCAAGCCGTATATCACTTACGCTACCCAGGTAGCACGTTTCAAAATTTTTAGATATAGAATCTCTCATTTTTATATGTACATTGAAATATATGATTATTTTTTACCCTCCATTTCCTGGGCACAAGTGTTTGTAAATAAACATCGTAAATAACATTTAGTTTCATTAACGGCATTAAAAATTTTTCTGAGCCAGTAATATTAAAAGTCACGATAGATAAAATTATTTTCCCCCATGGGGAAGATACAGCTTATATAAAAAATATTAAGAACGAAATAGTTTTAATTATATACTGCACTGCTGGACATGTAAATCGCTACACCATATTTCCTTACGTGAAACTTAAATAAACCATCACATGCTGAACGATGATATAACAGATTCCCACAAAGTGGGAAGTCTTTCACGCAGTGAGGGCGTGTTGTTCAGCATCCGCAAAGCACTCGTCCAGCACGGGGAAGATACTCCTCTCCCCGCTATACAGGCAGCGATGCAGAGACATTCCATCACACAGGTGCCGACGGCATTCACGAATCAGTGCTGGATTGTCGGGTTGCCCACTGCGACTCCAAACCCTGCTGTCACCATCATCTGCAGTAACATTGAAGCGGGACTCGTTGGAGAACCCACAGCGTCGCCATTCCTCTGCAAAAATCACATTCTCACATGCAAAAATCCAGGAGCGACCCCATTGGGTATCGAACCCGGTTGGCCTAGGTGGGAGGCGAGTAGTTGACCAATACAACACCGCGGGCCTCCACATACATAAATGCATGGTTTAAAAACCATAATACTGGCGTTAATTAGCACATTTTGAAGAAGTGAAAATATGAATACTTCCTATGCTAAAATCTTAAATTGTGTATTTACTACTAAACGATCGTTGTATAAACACTCAACGTCAGTGTAGTTGTGCATCTTCCATTGTGTAATTTCACAAAAATCATATATGTGTAAATCTTGCACATTTTTATGCGTATTTTGCGGAAACGTGCACAGTATTTGTAATGTTACACTAATGTCCATATCCCTGGCAGGGTCACTCTCGGATTTCCGCAAGTGGGAGTCGTCCCAGACGATGTCGTTGATCGGCGGGTTTTCTCGGAGATATCCCCTTTCCCCTGCTCTTGCATTCCGGCGCTGCTGCATTCTCACCTCATTCCACCCCCATAGGCTCTCAACACCTCGTTGTTAAGCGTCACCCAAATCTCTCAACTCAATAACTAATGTTCTTAGGAATTCAAATATACAAGTAGGTATATTTGTTTAAAATATACGATCTAGCGGTAGGGAGTAGAACTACTTCGGACTCCATTTGTATATGAAAAACAAAAACGTTACTCCCACTGATGGAATATGCTTGCTTTTTGCATAGAGCTATGTATTCTACAGTCTATCTGGAGATAATTTTCTTATAACTCTGTTTAACTATCAAATAACAGAACGGAGTACTACAATAACGTGACAATTTTAAAATTACGCATATATTGTATCTGTATTAACGTGATGGAATTGTAAAAGAGCGGATAATGGTGCTGAAATTACTTGATTTAACAGTAAAACAATGTACAAAAAATGTGTATTTACAATTACAGCGAATACGTGATATTAATTTTGTGTCAGTGAAAAAAGACACATAGGCCTTCACTGTTTTGAAATCACAATTGCGATTTCTGTGGAAACTGAATTGTTGTGGAGAAAAATACATGAATATTACAGTTTATTTTGGCTACATAGTGATAGTGACGTTACACAATTATTTGTAAGATTGGTAGCATAATACTATTTTACAATTTTTCAGGATAAATTAACTTGGACACACAGGTAAAAAAAAATTGACCAAAGTAGGTGTAAAAATACACCAAATTCGGTGAAGACTCTGCTGCCACGTACATTTGCGGAAAGTAACACAATCTTTTTTACAGTGCCCTGTGCTGCAGCGCAGTACCGGAGCTGTGTCGTCGCTCACTGCGCTGCCTCTGATAGGGTGCAGGACCCTCAAGGTCTTATCCGGCATGCGGCGGTCTGACCACTGCCATCACGAGTCCCACGTCAGAGGTTCGGTCATAGAAGAAAACCTCCGATGGAGTCTACCGATCGTCCCTTGCTCCGGAGAAGCGATGGGATGCAACGCAATGGTTGGGGTAACCGGGAGCGCACCGAGAAAACCCACCGCGCCAACGGCAAGGTCCGCCACATCTATCACATGCAGTAATGCGCGTGAGACCTTGACGGGAATGGTTCCCGGTTCGCCGTGGTGGGAGCTGGGCGGTCTGATCTGCACATCACCGCGGCAGTGTATGGTGCGAGAGAAACCTTCTAACATTTCTAATGGTTTAAGTACCTCTCTTGACGGGCGAACGGATTAGTAATTAGTGAACGTCCTGAGATTTCGCAAGTTCATTTGACGGCCAGGCTTAATTCGACAGCTCTGTACACACACCAGGCGCTGTCATTTGTTTATTTGCTGGCGTCTTTATGAGAGGCACTATGTTCTGTGTACTAGGTCGTATGTGATTCGCCCGCTATTTTTCCACATATCTACGTTACTGGTCCACAGTCTTGAAGGGCTTGCAAGGGAAAGAGCGGCCCATTCACAAAAGTAACAAGAATGTACAAATGTTTAAAGTCTATCCTAGCACCTCTTAAACACGCGAAATTCTCGGGTCTCTAGGCATTGGTAGAGTCCCTACCATTTTGCTTTATAAGATGGCACTAAGATAGACACCACATCACTCTAACAACTCGAGCAGAGGTCACTTTCTCGTTGGCTGCCGCCACAGGCATATGTCATTATCCTGTTCCACCAGGACACACGGAATGAAGCCAACAAAATGCAGATGTTTTACTATTGGCTGCGAGTTCAGCGGGACGTGTCGGATGTGCAGATATCCGATAACTCACGTGAAAATATCATATACTTGAATGCAGTCTACCTTAGCACAGAATTATAAAGCGATATAGTAGGGTCTCAAGCCATTTGCCATACAGGCGTGTTTGTTTGTACATGTGGCGGGAATATAAGCAGTTGCAGAAAGAAGAAATGAACCAAGGACTTAACTTTGAGATAAATAAAGAGGAGGAACTGAGAGCGGGTAAAGCTGGCTGACAATGCATCACGCACGGCGACTGGTTCTGATGGCAGGACGCGACTACAGAGGATAAATAGTAGCTCGTGCCGCGAATTTCAGCCGTACACTCCAGGAAAATGGCGTCGCTAGTCAGCAGCATGTCGGAGCGCCGTTCGCCAATCAGCGCCTGGTAACCTAGTTGTCGGCCGGCAGCGCAGCCAATAGCAACATTTTTGCAGCCCGTTCACGCACAACCAGTCTCCGTGGCCCAACATTAAACTGCGTTTCTCCCAACACGACTACCAAAACAGCGTGGGTTGGATTTGAGGTTAGAACACTGCTCTGTAAACAAGAACTTTGACGAGTTTTTGTACTTCCTCTCACCAGCTTGTAATGCAGTTTGATAAAATTCAAATTAATAAAAGTATTTTATTCATATAAAAGTGATCGTCTTTTGAAAATTAAGATATAAACAAACACGTTCATCGCTGTTGGCCATGTGACATTAACGGTTGTGTTACTATGGGGTAGACCAATGCCGGGTGCATGCGGAGAAGACGAATAATCCGTCTACGTAATCCTTAGTCTATGGCAATCCCATCTCTGTGTACTTATCTATTCTGTGACGTGACAGTGTGAAACAAGCACGCAGACCCACTGGCTGACCACGCCACGAACATGCCCCTGATAAAAGCCTTCCCGTAGTCAATGCGAGTGGGGACAGTCGATAATAGATTTAGCGCATGCGTGATGCCCCCCTCCTGACAGATGGTGCGAGGAAGGATATCCCCCCACCCCCTTTTTTTCCTTTCTTTAAAAGGAAGAACGCGCCCGGAGGCACTTTAGGGTTTGGCAATTATCAAATAATACAGTGACCTAAATAGCCGGCCTGTGGAAAGGGTTGTAAAGGGATTGTGGAGGGGGTGACGTCTGAGGCGGAGAGTGAATGGTGACTGATGCGGACGACGCAGCTGGAGGAGGGAGAGGTCATTGTTGACGAGAGGGAATTATTAATATTAGTTTTGTTTCGGGAAAAACTACGTGGTCAGGTGGAGCGGGGAGGAAGAGACTGAGGGTTGTCGGGGGTGGTGAAGGGGGCGATACCCCACATGTGCCGGACGTGTCTTCGCGACCTCGGGGAGGGTCGGCGGAAGACACCACACCCCGTCCTCCGTTGCGGTCGACGCCGACGAGGAACGCAAACCGCCGAGTCCCCGTGCCGGATGAGAGCAGTTGGCGCGTGCGTGCGCTCGGAGGTACGAAGCCAGCCAGCCCTACTCCAACCGCCGCCCGGCGGCTTCCAATCCACCACCATTTTTTTGTCGGAACACAAAAGATATTCACCGCTACCATCCTCTTACTCTTCTTCTTCAAACACGCGTCCCAGCTACCTTCTGACAAAGCCTTTCCGCGCAGTCGGCAAGTTTTGTTTCGGGGAATTCCGCTGATCGTCAGCCGGTGGGTGTTTTACTGGAGACACTTAGGTTGTCTTGTATACCACAGACGTGCGACTACTTGCCAAGACATAATACGGGTTCCTTACAGAGCTTCATTAATTCCAACTCTTGTCATTCTTCTACAAACAACACATATTTTTATCTTGCATTAAATGGCGGAAACTAAAACGCCTACATGAGGTGAGTAAAGAGGGAATAGTATTTCCTGAAAGCAATTTTTTTTAAAGCGATTTTTCTGCCCCGGTAAAAGATGAAAATACTTTAGTTGAAAACTAATTATTTGAAGTAGACCATGGCGTAAGCAAGGACAGAAACTTAACCAACGGAATCTCGCTCACACCTTTGAACTATCGGCACTGCTTTGACAGAGAGAAAAATATATACATGTAGTTGTAGAAATTGAAGTTTTGTACATATAACACGCCTAAAAGATTCACACAGGGACAGAAATTAGATTGGTTATTTGGTACCATCTAAAATTGGCTAACTTAGATAATAATGGCAACAGAAATGTATGTTGTGTTACTGTCTGTGACTGTACCTACACATATAGTTACATGTAGCGCCAGCAGAGCATTAGAGCATTCTGTTCCTCTTACAGAACTGATAGCCCCGTTTACAGAGCAACTTCAGCAATATTTGGATTGCTACCACAATAACCAGAACCGTAATAAACTAACAGAATATTTAGTTGTTGGTACAGAAGTTGGGTTGCTGCTACCATGAAACCAGGTAACAGATTTGTTCTGTTGTCACTTTTCTGCTAATATTTTTCAGTGAAGAGGGGAATAATTATTGCGGAAATTGAAACCCCGTCGTATATTGGCCTAAGAGCGCTGTTCTACAGTAGGCAAAGGCTAGAAAAACGTAGATCCTGAATACACTTTCGTTAAACTCACCTTACCTTGGTATTTTGTGTATTGGGTTGGGTTTATGACCATGGACTAAATATTAGGTGGACTGATTTTTGTACTCTGCAGGTGTCACGATGGACTAACTAACTGTCAGCAGGACTGTAAAAATAACGAGTTTCCAATAGGCGCATACTTATATAACAATTATTTTTAGTAAGTGGACTAGGCCTATATACTAATCGTATCAGAACTCGTCCATAGTTAGTGTAATCAAATTTTAATTCTCATTTGTAAATAGTGTACTACCCTTTCGTAGGAAGACAAGCATCATGCATATGCGCCCCTGTTGTCTGTTGGTGGAGGGGTGTGAGGAGTTGTACAGTTTTTGACTGTCATGGAAATAGACGTAAATGTATCTTGCAATACTAGTTACTTGTCTTCCAGCAAAGCAAGGCAACGAATTTACAGAAGCGATTCGCTAGTCGCTTTGTATTGAAATAGGAAAATAGCATCAAAATCGTGGAGAATATGAAGTGGCTTCTCCTCTTTAATGCAACTCCTAGCGCAGAACGGCTGTAAGCCTAAGTAAGGTTTGTGCTCTGAGTAAACTCTGGTCGAGCATGGTATTACTGTGCTCGAAAGCAACTCAGAGCAGCTTGTGTGCACTTTCTGTGAACGAGTTCGCTGTTTGATCGTACACGTATGGTTACTTTGCGTCAACAAGGTATGCCAGTGATGCAAGAAGGGAGTCGCGGTGGTGTAGTGGTTAGACTACTCGCCTCCCACCTAGGCGAACCGGGTTCGATCCCCGTTGGGGTCGCTCTCGGATTTTCACATGTGGGCATCTTACCGGACGATGCCGCTGGTCGGCGGGTTTTCTCGGGGCTATCACGTTTCTCCCACCCTTGCATTCCGGTGCTGCTCCATACTCACCTCATTTCATTCGCATCAGCTCTCAAGACCTCGATGTTAAGAGCCGCCCAAATATCTTCACTCCAGTGATGCGAGAAATAGCCCGTATGGCGTATTTATACACCATAAGGAGGTCATTAACACATTGTAATACATAAATAATTGTATTTGTAACTGACAATGGTCGTCAACGACAAACGAAAGCTGCTGAAGGGTGCTTACCTTGCTCGCGAAGGTGTTGTAGGTAAGCTAAATTTAAGTCTTGAATCTCGAATTCCGTCAGGGATCGCGAATCCCATAGGACTAATATGTTTGCTATCAACACAGAGTATTTAAGAATACAGAGGTGAAACATTCGCTTATACAGTGAACTCCAGCCTCACACGCCAGCGAAATGGCGGTACTGGCCAGCAAAATGTTGGAACGCCATTCGCCAATCAGCGCCTAGTAACCAACTCGCAAGCCGGCAGCTAGGCCAATAGGACCTTCCGCAGCGTACAGTGAGGTGAAGTGGAGAGATTTGCGCGGCACTTGACATCGGAGTCTTGAAAGCCGTTGAGGACCAAACTGGGCGAGTATGGAGCAGCGCCATAATGCACGGGAGATCCCCGAGAAAACCCACCGACAAGCGGCATCGTCCGGCACAATTCCCACGTGTGAAAATCCGGGAGTGACTCTACCGGGAATCGAACCCCCTTCGCCTTATTGGGCGACGAACGCCCTAGCCGTTGCGTCACCGCGGAAGTTGTAACTATGTAAAGCAATATAATAAATGTCTTTGTTTTAGGGGGTATGTTTATAATGATATGCCAGGAACACAGCCTCGTCGCACGCTGGGTGGAGTAGTGACAGGTACTCCGCTGCGAATAGCAACCTCGGCCGGTCGGTCAAACGTTTAAACCCGATCCGTCGAACTGTCTAGCGTTCACTCCCCCAGAGGGCTTACGTGACCCTAATGTGCTTTTAATTCTCTTTGTGTTCTCCGCGATAGTCCTCGCAATAATTTGTCTAATACGCCGCTCCTTTTGACCGGCCGGTAACGACCGCCACGCAAACCAACTCACCGCCGTCTCCAGCGGACGACGGCAAATTACCCGTAATGGCCGTGGAATTACGACGTCCCCCTTGTGTTGTCGCGGAGGACAAGGAGTAACACAATGAGTTTAAAAAGGACACCCAGAAATCAATTATTTCCCCTGAAATGACGAGGCCGCATTGTTTGCGAGGTGGAGACACGGCAGGACGAGGTAATGGCCTGAAGGGGGAGGATACCTGTGCCGCTCGTGCGGTAGCAAGCTCTGCAATTAGTCGCATCCTTCATCCTTCCCCACGGCGACGCGAGTCCTTCGGCTTGCTCAATCTGCACGTCTGCACTCCTCACTTCCACCACCGCCCTCATTCCTGCGCAGACAAAAAAATAACTTTGCTCCATTAGAACAGGTGGCCAATTAGAAGCACGGAACACCGCCACGAAATAACACATGCACGTCTAAAATAACACTGTTCAGAATAAAACGCACGGAAATACAATTTGCAGGAAAAATTTCTCAGTGGCTTGTCATTGTTTACAGCAAACGACTGAAGGTAAACGACAATTAAAAAATATAATCATCCGTGTGTTAAAAAACAGTTAACACGGGAAAATGCTCAACAATAAACTGGACGGTGAAAATGGAAGCATTGACCTTCGTAAAACACCTAATCAAGAACTGCAGAAACAGAAACACAAATGAGTTGTCTGCAGCATAGCTTTTTCGAAATCAACATCGCACGCGATAATTGTTGTCCTCTCCAATGAAACCAGAATACCGAATGCAGCAACACAAGAATACAAAGAAAGTGGATATTTCATTGAATTATTGAGCACACACTCAAAATATTCCGCTCCCCAAACTCGTCCACACATATATTTATATATGTGGACAGCTGCCTAAGACAGACTAAACGACGTATCCGGATGACTTCCGTAGCTAAGTTTCGTAAGCCATTAAATCCTGACAACTAAGGTTTTTTTTTAACCCTCTCGGTCTCGGATAAATTTACCTTCTCAATTGTTGCAATAGTGTACTCTCTTAATCGGAATCTGTAAATACAGAATGAATATTAAAGAATACCCCAACTCAACTTTGAAATTCTATAATATCAAAACCGAACAACCCACAACCTTGGTTGACCAACCAAATGAACCGTGGAACTGTGAAGTTGGTTTACCATATCATCACAAATGTTCTATGTGACCACCACGAGCGGCCCGAACGACATCTACGAGATAATCAAACTCGTTCCACACTCTTGTCAGCATGCCCGGTGTTACGGTTTGGATGGCGTCCGTAATTATCGTTTTGAGGTCGTCAATGTTAGCCGGCAATGATCCTTAATGTATCCCCATGGAAAAAAATCGCATGGGATAAGGTCCGGGCTTCTTGGGGGCCAGTGATGAAGAGTCTGGTCACCAGCTGCTCCTCGACCAATCCTGCGTTACGGCAACGTCTCGTTCAGGTATCCGCGAACAGCTAGGTGCTAATGGGGTGGCGCACCATCCTGCTGAAAAATTAAGTTCCCTGCCGCCTCTTATAACTGAGGAAACAACCACTCTGTAGGCATGTCCATATAAGGGATTCCAGTAGCAGTGGGCTCATGAAAAAGGAAAGGGCAGAAAACAGTGTCTTTGGGTACAGCGCAAAACACGTTCACTTTGGGGAAAGTCCGCTCGTGTTCGGTGGTTTCATGTGGAGGCTCCTGACCCCATATCCGCACGTTGTGCCGGTTCACCTTACCATTTGTATGGAACGTCGCTTCATTGCTAAAAGCCAGCTTAGACATGAAGGCATCGTCTACCTCGGTCTGGGCCCATAAAGGAAACATCAGACCATCCCCTTCACATTGACGTGTCGAATACGAGCTCGCTTCCCCCTCATCACCTTGAACCGAGAGTTACGAACGCCATCCAAACCGTAACACCGGACATGCTGACAAGAGCGTGGAACGAGTTTGATTATCGCGTAGATATCGTTCGGACCGCTCGTGGTGGTCACATTGAACATTTATGAATGTATGGTAAACAAACTTCACGGTTCCACGGTTCATTTGATTGGTTAATCAAGGTTGTATGTTGTTTGGTTTTGATAATATAGACCTTCAAAGTTGGGGTATTATTTTATACTCTCTCTGTATTTATTGTTTGCGAGTTGTAACTACTCCATCCGGAATCAGTAGCAAAATAACAGTACTGATATATTCAGTTGAAAGAAATCCACTGATAAAAACAGTTAACAGTTAGCTTCTTACACCTGATTAATTTAATAAGAACGAATATTAAAAAAACTGTGCGTTACGATGTGAAATAAATTAAGTACAATTTCTTTGCCGCAAAACAAAAATATTACATGTTGAAAAAACACTTGTGGACATGGTTAGGGTCGAATCTCCACTCACAGAGCAATACATACTCCGACATCTACTACATATAGTCTTACTGTCGTTTCTCCATCCGAATCGCTTCTATGACCTCTCGTCCTTTTGCCAGCAGCACGTTATTTCCTTATGGAAACAAAAACTCGTCTTACTAAATACGCTACTCTGCCACTATACAAAGCACTCTCGTACTTTGCCTGGTAATATAAATATTCAGTGAGTGAGCAAAGAGATTTGGGCGCTTCTTAACATCGAGGTATTGAGAGTTGATGAGGTGAATATGGAGTAGCGCCGGAATGAAGGGGCGGAGGAAACAGGACATCTCCGAGAGAACACGCTGATCGGCGGCATCGCTCGGCGCGATTTACACATGCGGAAATCCGGTAGCGGCCCCGCCGGGAGTAAAACCTGGTTTAGTTAAGTAGGAGGCAAGCAGTCTAACCATTACACCACGGCCCTCATCAATTAATTTTTTGATGTTAAGATGCTTCATATTCTTGAAAAACCTAAATTACCTTATACCCTTGTAAAAGTTTAAAAACTAATCNGTTTGATGTTAAGATGCTTCATATTCTTGAAAAACCTAAATTACCTTATACCCTTGTAAAAGTTTAAAAACTAATCAAAGTAAAATTTAGTTCAGATTCTATGCTTTAAAAATTAAATGTAGTGGTTTCAACTAACGAGGTTGTCGTTGTTCTCTGGTATCCGCCATTTTACGATACAAGAGATTTTATAGAATGAAACTCTAATTTTGAAGTGACAGATTGATTAGTAATAATTGACGCAATTCGACAATGAAATGTGAGAACCAATTCAGTCAGTTATAGAATTCGTCGTTTTCTCTTTATTTGATCAGTCAACTTGCAGATAACAAACTCCTGTCGATGAAGAGACCGCAGTTCTCTATAGGCTAGACTGCTCGCCTTCCACCTAGGCGAACTGGGTTCGATTCCCGGCGGGGTCGCTTCCAGATTTTTGCACGTGGGAATCGTACTGGAATATGCCGCTGGTCAGCGGGTTTTCTCGGGGATCTTCCTTCCCCCTTCCCCCGTACATTCATTCCGGCACTGCTCTATCAATGCCTCGCTTCAACCTCATTGGCCGTCAAGACCTCGATGTTAAGAGCCACCCAAATCTCTAAATTCACTCACTCTGTCGATGAAAATCCGCGTAAACTTATTGAATCATTTCACTGTCGAATAAGAAATATTATTACTTATCACCGTGTCACTCAAAATATAAGTTTAATTCTGGACTGTCTCATTGCGTTGTAAAATTAAATTGAAACCACTATATTAATTTTTGAAGCCTACAATCTGAACTAAACATAACCTAGAATNTTGCGTTGTAAAATTAAATTGAAACCACTATATTAATTTTTGAAGCCTACAATCTGAACTAAACATAACCTAGAATGACTTTAAAACCTTGAAAAGACATGTGCGGGCGCAGAGTATGTAAGCTATATATTCCGACAGCATGAAGTACTGTAGGTATTATCACATCATGAATCATATTGCAAGTTTGCCATAACATTTTTTCATACACTACCACAATACAAGCGTTTAACACGAAAGGGGTACAGTAGAGTAGTGATTAAAATGAGTGGCAGTGAAGTGATTACAGCATACTACCACCTTTTGGGCTTAGGTTCGATTCCAACCTCATGCACTTAATTTTGTGTATAGATAATAGTTTTCTTTTTTGACACAGTAAATTCTACTTCATTTATTTCCCATAGTAATTGGTCTGTTTTTATCGTAGATGTTATTTATTAACAAGCTATAAATAACTTATTTTCTAATGTATGAATTAGCGTATTTATTTTAACTAAAGAACTAGTAATAATTTTTTTCTAGAGATTCCGAATGGAGAGATTTTACCTGGCAATCAGTAAATACTTACTGGTCCGATTTAGAGTGAATATGTTGGTGTGGTCGTTACTTTGGTCGAGTATGCTTCTAGCAACCAGTGAATAAAGCGCTACATGCTTGGATCGCCGTCAACCAATCATAAATGAGAGTTGCAGAAACTGACGTAAATCACATTACTCTTGAGGATGGCGCTCAAAACACATGAAACTGATGCAGCACTGGCTGTGTACAGCACCGGCTGTAAGTATATTTAATACGCAACATGTCCTCGACAGTGTACACGGGAACTCAGACGGGTTCATCTATTTCTGGTAATTTTACCGTTGTGTGTGCCGTTTTAAATGTGAGTTATTTTAATTTAGTACCGAGATAGTTATCAGATAAAAGTCTGCTGGAATAAACCAGAAACGTTGTACAAATAATGATAATAAAATTGAAGTGACTCAAAATTGTGTGTGAAATCGTAGCGAACCAACTGTTACAAGTTGTGGTCAGGCCCTTAGCTGAGCGCCCTGCCTGATCACACCTTCACATATTTATCCAGGACACGGGCCGTGATCGCTGAAATTAGTTATGAAATCGCAAANAAAGCGTTTAACACGAAAGGGGTACAGTAGAGTAGTGATTAAAATGAGTGGCAGTGAAGTGATTACAGCATACTACCACCTTTTGGGCTTAGGTTCGATTCCAACCTCATGCACTTAATTTTGTGTATAGATAATATTTTTCTTTTTTGACACAGTAAATTCTACTTCATTTATTTCCCATAGTAATTGGTCTGTTTTTATCGTAGATGTTATTTATTAACAAGCTATAAATAACTTATTTTCTAATGTATGAATTAGCGTATTTATTTTAACTAAAGAACTAGTAATAATTTTTTTCTAGAGATTCCGAATGGAGAGATTTTACCTGGCAATCAGTAAATACTTACTGGTCCGATTTAGAGTGAATATGTTGGTGTGGTCGTTACTTTGGTCGAGTATGCTTCTAGCAACCAGTGAATAAAGCGCTACATGCTTGGATCGCCGTCAACCAATCATAAATGAGAGTTGCAGAAACTGACGTAAATCACATTACTCTTGAGGATGGCGCTCAAAACACATGAAACTGATGCAGCACTGGCTGTGTACAGCACCGGCTGTAAGTATATTTAATACGCAACATGTCCTCGACAGTGTACACGGGAACTCAGACGGGTTCATCTATTGCTGGTAATTTTACCGTTGTGTGTGCCGTTTTAAATGTGAGTTATTTTAATTTAGTACCGAGATAGTTATCAGATAAAAGTCTGCTGGAATAAACCAGAAACGTTGTACAAATAATGATAATAAAATTGAAGTGACTCAAAATTGTGTGCGAAATCGTAGCGAACCAACTGTTACAAGTTGTGGTCAGGCCCTTAGCTGAGCGGCCTGCCTGATCACACCTTCACTTATTTATCCAGGACACGGGCCGTGATCGCTGAAATTAGTTATGAAATCGCAAACCACAGAAACCCCCTCCACCGGCCAGTAAACGGGGACAACGCAGCCGATGTAGGGCAGTTTAGTCCATGGGCGGTGTCTTTTGTCGTCGGGCCATTGGAACGAGAAGACCACTGAAGATGGGTGTGTCCGGCCGTCGACTTGCGCCATCTTAATCAGCCTCCGGAATCATGAACAAGGTGGGGACTCTCCAATTAGGCTTTACTCAGAACGTGGCTGGTTAACTCTTTATAAAATAATATAATTTAATATTTCAGTATATTAGTATAGCTACCCCCGTTCATATTCAATCATTTTTATATTGAAATAATATTGTACAACCTTAATGTTTATTAAACTTCTTTTATATAGTGTTTATTACATAACTTTTATCAATAACTTATTACGCCCCTATATCCCCGTTAAGGATAAATATCAACAAAATATCCAAATCATAACACAACGAACCCGGCACGGCACGGTGATGAATGAGTTCAGACTAGGTGATGACAAGCTGAGATCTGCTGGCGTGTGGTTACGTATGATAGATGGTCACGCCTGGACGATAAACGTGCCTTGTCAATTAATGGTGGACTGTGCAGTTATTTCATCTTCGGTGTAGCAGTTTCTGAGAGAAACTTCGTGAAAGTGGGCACCGAGAAAAGGTTTTGTTGAATCAATCACAGTGTGTTCGACCCAACGAAATCAATTGTTTGTATAGAGGCAATGAAATATTCTGTTGTTGAAACCAAATTATTTTGTTGTTATTATTTGGTTAACCGAAACAAACATTTGTTTGGCTCCACGTACATTAAACGATTTCAGTTTATATAAATATAATTGTGATCCCGGCCGCGATTCGAACCAAGGTCATCTGCGCCCGATCACTACGCCTTAGAAACGTCAGATAAAGTGGCAACCGATGAAAGTGGAATGTTTTTAAATATATACACTTCAAATACGCGTCATCTTGCGAAAATAAATATTCCTGTTATGTTTTTGCGTTACTTTTTTGTTTCNAGAGGCAATGAAATATTCTGTTGTTGAAACCAAATTATTTTGTTGTTATTATTTGGTTAACCGAAACAAACATTTGATTGGCTCCACGTACATTAAACGATTTCAGTTTATATAAATATAATTGTGATCCCGGCCGCGATTCGAACCAAGGTCATCTGCGCCCGATCACTACGCCTTAGAAACGTTAGATAAAGTGGCAACCGATGAAAGTGGAATGTTTTTAATTATATACACTTCAAATACGCGTCATCTTGCGAAAATAAATATTCCTGTTATGTTTTTGCGTTACTTTTTTGTTTCNTTATATACACTTCAAATACGCGTCATCTTGCGAAAATAAATATTCCTGTTATGTTTTTGCGTTACTTTTTTGTTTCCTGATGTACTTGTTTTATTTGGATGTTTACACCATTAGGAAGCAATAATCAGTACACTAACAAAAACTGTCACTGGCCTGATTGATACAAAAATTGCAAAAAAAAAACTTTCGAGTGGTATTTTCGAACGAAGGCAATATGTGGCCAAACAAATATATGAAGTTGATTCAACAAAATATTTTGTTGACAGTCTAATTTATTTAGGCTCAAAACAGAGGCTTTGTTAATACAAGTATGTTATTTGTTAGACGAACAAAATTATTTGCTTTTGAAGTTTTGTTTAGTGAAAATAATATTTTGTTGGTGCCACTAAACGTATTTATGACCATATACAAACACATATTTTACTGTCTGTTCTCTCAGTGCCAAATCAACCAAATGGATTAGTGCCGCCAACAATATCTTTGGTCGCTGCAAATATATTCTTATCTCCAAAAATATCGCCCATAACTAAACTAATATTTTGTTGACAAATTGTAACGATACGATTGCTTACACTAAATATTATTTTAACACATTGAAACAAAAAAAATAACTATTTGGCTCAAACAGAATTGTTTGGNGATTGCTTACACTAAATATTATTTTAACACATTGAAACAAAAAAAATAACTATTTGGCTCAAACAGAATTGTTTGGTTATGTGAACAATTTCATTCATTTATAGGAACTGAGGATTGGTTGTACCAACAAAATATCGTTTAGCAGAAACAAACGCAATGACCACAAATATATTTGTTATACTGAAACAATTCTTTTGCTCAGTGAATAGTTGAGGGGGAAATATCACTGTCATCTGTTTTTTTTAATTGCCTATCTGTAACAGCCTTGTTTTTTTGACGGGAATAATCGAAAGACGGATTACGCACTACGTTATCGTAAACTAACTTCGGAATACCCGTGGCTTACCCGTGACTCCAACTAGGAAAACTCGTGACTTGAAGACACTTTAAGGTCATCTGACAATAGAAAACTTGACTTAACTTTTGACGTGACGTTGTTTTATGAACACGTGGTTGCTTAGAGTGTGTGGCGCAACGGAATATACTGTTGACTTCACGATTTCGAAAAAAAGAAACGTTAAGTCTAAGTCAAGCTACCATTTTGGCAAGAAACAGCGATGGGTTAGTTTGAAGAAGTACGTTTTTGTTTTTATGTGAGCTAATTTTAAATCCGGTATATTGAACCAAGCTTGGTTATATCATTTTATCAAAAATAAAATAAATATTAAGGAATGCTATTTAAAAAAAGCTGTACGCGAGAGGTTACATAAGAACCAAGAAAATAGAAGGAAGTGTTTTTTTTTAAATTTAATTTTTATTTCAATTAATTTATTTAAGTAAAGAATAGGCGCATTGAATAATTCACAAGGCAATCAATAATTGGTTACATAAAAATATTTATATTTTAAGAAATCCCATACTTGATTTTCAGTTTTCAGGACTTAAAGTATATGTTGTTATTGTATTAAATACTCCGCAAAAGGGAACATATGCTACATTTCTGAATTATACAAAGGCCTTTATCGACGTTGGAAATGGAGGTTGCCCTCCCCGGCGATGTACATTCAGGATGCCTGCCAGCCAATCGGGACNGATTGCTTACACTAAATATTATTTTAACACATTGAAACAAAAAAAATAACTATTTGGCTCAAACAGAATTGTTTGGCTATGTGAACAATTTCATTCATTTATAGGAACTGAGGATTGGTTGTACCAAAAAAATATAGTTTAGCAGAAACAAACGCAATGACCACAAATATATTTGTTATACTGAAACAATTATTTTGCTCAGTGAATAGTTGAGCGGANAATATATTTGTTATACTGAAACAATTATTTTGCTCAGTGAATAGTTGAGCGGAAAATATCACTGTCATCTGTTTTTTTTAATTGCCTATCTGTAACAGCCTTGTTTTTTTGACGGGAATAATCGAAAGACGGATTACGCCCTATGTTAACGTAAACTAACTTCGGAATACCCGTGGCTTACCCGCGACTCTAACTAAGAAAACTCGTGACTTGAAGACGCTTTAAGGTCATCTGACAATAGAAAACTTGACTTAACTTTTGACGTGACGTTGACTTATGAACATGTGGTTGCTTAGAGTGTGTGACACAACGGAATATACTGTTGACTTCACGATTTCGAAAAAAAGAAACGTTAAGTCTAAGTCAAGCTACCATTTTGGCAAGAAACAGCCATGGGTTAGTTTGAAGAAGTACGTTTTTGTTTTTATGTGAGCTAATTTTAAATCCGGTATATTGAACCAAGCTTGGTTATATCATTTTATCAAAAATAAAATAAATATTAAGGAATGCTATTTAAAAAAAGCTGTACGCGAGAGGTTACATAAGAACCAAGAAAATAAAAGGAAGTGTTTTTTTTAAATTTAATTTTTATTTCAATTAATTTATTTAAGTAAAGAATAGGCGCATTGAATAATTCACTAGGCAATCAATAATTGGTTACATAAAAATATTTATATTTTAAGAAATCCCATACTTGATTTTCAGTTTTCAGGACTTAAAGTATATGTTGTTATTGTATTAAATACTCCGCAAAAGGGAACATATGCTACATTTCTGAATTATACAAAGCCCTTTATCGACGTTGGAAATGGAGGTTGCCCTCCCCGGCGATGTACATTCAGGATGCCTGCCAGCCAATCGGGACGTCGTAGAGATGATTTTCCTTTCGAGAACTGGCACACGCCATATATATGAACGCGAAGAATGTGTGACGTCAGGTGTATTGTAAACTGTGCAAGTGTGCACCCTTGCTGCATGCCGGTGGCGTGAAATACAAATCTCCCAGGTGTTGAAGCTCCTGGAGCGTGTTATGAGTTGTCGTGAATAAGATGCGAGGTGCTTGGTAGGACCATATAATACACAGATATGTATACATAAGTGGAATGATATGGCGGTTTGTTTGATGTGGACGTAGCCATTCGCCGATACTCTGTGCGAGACTGTGGAGCAATGTTGGCGTCTGACAAGCTGTTGCTAGAGACCTCACTTCCCCGCGGTATGAGGTGGCGCCTGATTGGACCCCGCAGTCCTTCACACATTCAAGCGAAGGCTCGTTCCTTGGCTGACGCCTCAGACACAACTCATTCTCCTGTCTAATCCGGCAACACCGGAATAGTACAGTAAGATAATGCGAAAAATGGGTAAACCTCAGAATGAAAGTTAGAGGGCTGAAAATTTGCATACATCTTTGTTTTCACATTATAAATGTTAGCTCAAAAGTCTCATAGAATGTAGAGTCCGTGTGTCAAGATATTTAAGGTCAAAGGTCGCGAAAATCTTTATTTTGTAAATATCTGGTTTCCTATGCTTCAAATGATGTTTGAAGTTATTACTAAACTTGTAGAGCATAAAATTNTCATTTTCCTGTCTAATCCGGCAACACCGGAATAGTACAGTAAGATAATGCGAAAAATGGGTAAACCTCAGAATGACAGTTAGAGGGCTGAAAATTTGCATACATCTTTGTTTTCACATTATAAATGTTAGCTCAAAAGTCTCATAGAATNGACAGTTAGAGGGCTGAAAATTTGCATACATCTTTGTTTTCACATTATAAATGTTAGCTCAAAAGTCTCATAGAATCTAGAGTCCGTGTGTCAAGATATTTAAGGTCAAAGGTCGCGAAAATCTGTATTTTGTAAATATCTGGTTTCCTATGCTTCAAATGATGTTTGAAGTTATTACTAAACTTGTAGAGCATAAAATTATCTTAAAATTTGGTCTTAGGCGATATTTTATGTAATTAACCTTTCTCGAGATGGAGCGCGAAGAGTGGGAAGCACCTATTCGTATATAGGATAGCGTTATGTCAACTGTGGAATCCAATGCATTGCACAGTTTATAAAATAAGTTATTTACTACAAATATTATAATTATTGAGGAACTTACATTATTTACTTAGTTATAAATAATATTAAAAAATATTATTCAAAAATAATACATCCGTTTGATGATATTTAGTTAATTTATATTAATAATAAGTAGGAAAGAGATGAAGTACTTCTTTTTCGAACAGTGTAAATGCTTGGATATACCTACCTATAACATTCCCCGAGACGGGGCCCCTAACACGACCGATTATATTTATATAATGTAGTTAGTTGGGGCAGATGTTCAATTGTTAAGACCGGTGCAGCAGCTCGACAGCATATCTATCGTGTCTTCTACCAGATTCGAACTTGGCTATGGAAATAATTAGAACTCGAGGAATGTAGGTGGATATTGCAAAACGAATTCCTGGAACCCACAACAACATTATCACCACCAGCACCAGAAGAACCACTCAGTACGATCTTCTGCAATTGCAATAAAGGCTGTAGTGCGAGTTGTGGATGTAGAGAAGTAGGGTTGCAATGCTCCTGAGTTTGTGTCCAGTGTAACGGATAAGCATGCCTCAACGCTTCATCATATCCAAGTGATCTCGATGAAAAAAGTGAACATGTATTTGAGGTCCTTGAAACTTTAGAGCCGAATATAACAGACAACGAGGATGATGATAACGAACTGGAAATTCAATTTTGGGCGACCAGAAGAGGAAGACGATGACAAACAAGAGGAATATTAAGCTGCATGCTTACTTTTGATAATCAGAGTATCAAAAACCAATCCGCCTAACATTGAAACTTAAATAAATTGTAATGGATTTACAATTAACCTATAATAAATAAATGTGTAATTACAATGTATTTAAACTACTTTATTTCAATATCTTATTATTAATATAAATTAACTAAACTTTTAATAAAATGGATGTCTTATTTATGAATAATATTTATAAATATTAGCTATAAATAAGTAAATAATTTACGTTTCGCCATAATTATAATATTTGTAGTAAATAACTAATTTTATAAACTGTGCTATGCGTTGGATTCCATAGTTGACAAAACGTTATCCTATATATGGATAGGCGCTTCCCATTCTTTGCACTCTATCTCGAGAACGGTTAATTATGTAACATATCGCTTAAGACCAAATTTGTAGGAAATTTTATCCTCTAGAAGTTTTGTAATAACTTGAAACATCATTTGAATCATAGGAAACAAGATATTTACAAAATACAGATTTTCGCGTCCTTTGAACTTGAATATATTGACGCGTGGACATGAGATACTATGAGACTTTTGAGCTAACATTTAGAATGTCAAAACAAAGAAGTATGCAAATTTTCAGCTTTCTAACTTTCATTCCGAAGTTGAATCCCTATTTGACTGGGCTAGAATGAAGCCACCAGAGTGTTGAAGATTTTCTATTGGTTTTCGGGCTTGCAGAGAGTGTCGGATGAGTGGTGGTTCAATTATACATGTTAAACCAACATATACGTTTAGTAACATATTATATAAAATATATATTATGAAAAAAAATTATACATACCGATTCAAATATAACTGTAATTAACATCAGGTAACCTTAACCTATTAATAAAATAACCAACTCAAGTACTTAATAAACAAACCACGATTATCTTAAACTTCAATCCAAATGCAATATAATAATAATATGTGAAGGTAATAAAATTCATATCATCATACAACCAGTAATCACCGAAATAACTGTTACGATAACTATACTCGTTAATATGCCGTCTTCCTTGGAACTGAATCATAAAGTAAAATGAAAGGGGATGTTGTTATTGCGTGCTGCAGAAAGGTTTCCTGTCAGTAAGAGCGCCAGCTGACTAGTAAGTTACCAGGCGGCAATTGTTGAACGGCGTTCGGACATGTAGCTTGGAGTTGGCGATACAGGCGATTGTTACACTCACGTAAGTATTATGTGACACGACGCTTGCAGTGAACGGCGCAGGAGTAACCAAATAAGTATCATACGCAAAGGATGAAATTAAAACATCAGCAAACGCTTGTAGTCAACAATTCACACGAATGAACTACAGAATATACAGAAGCATTAGCTGACTTAGTAGCAGGTAACCATGGAGGAAAAGGAGTATGAGTATATGATCTGTCTTAGTTATTCANTAAGCATTAGCTGACTTAGTAGCAGGTAACCATGGAGGAAAAGGAGTATGAGTATATGATCTGTCTTAGTTATTCAGTTATAGATTCAATTATGATTTCACACCCACACAAACTCACACACATATGCATTATATAAATGAATATAAAATATACAAAAAGGGTTTTGAGAAGTGATGAATTAAAGACACACAAAATATTGTTAAGCACAAAATGTATGAAGGTGGCAGAAATACGTGATTTCAGTGATATGTGAAAAACTTGAGGAATTGTCTTAGTTTTAATAGACTGATTAATGCCGGCGGCCTTGCATTAAACGAACCATCATCAGCTCAGTCTCCCGAAAACACGAGAACATCGCCTCACCGCTTACTGTGTGTCACCACGGACCCAAAGTGTATACAAAATACACAAGAAGGTATGCGATAGTAAAATGCTGAGAGAACTTACTTCACGCATGAAGCATGGCTCGTCAAATCAAAATGTACAACTGAGTGGCCAATGACAGCCTCCATAAGGCATCCTTAAAGACATTCAGCAAAATAAGACAATAAAAAATATAAAAATATGCACTTAATAGTTTCGAGTATGCATAGTAACTACAGGAATGTAGACCTATTTTTCTGCTACAAATACCTTCAGCTCATTATCAAAACGTAAAATTAAATTGTTTTATAGATACTGTTTTATTGTATTCCAGNTGCTACAAATACCTTCAGCTCATTATCAAAACGTAAAATTAAATTGTTTTATAGATACTGTTTTATTGTATTCCAGGGGACTCAACAGCTTCAACTGCCTCGTAGCATAACTGACAAATTTTTTCAACTAATTTTTCTCGCGAATCTGCAATCGAAGTTTGTTTCCAGGATTCGTATACCCAATGTGTACAGTAACTGTAATGGAAATCAAACTTAGGTTATTGTATGCACCCCTATGATAAAATTTACAAAATCTCAGTAGACTGTACAGACTTGAAGAGATACGAAGAGGTATAACTATTTGTGATGGCAACCACGTCGATGTAGCGTTATTTGCATCTACACTCAAAGTACCACGCATTTAATAAGATAAGTATTTTATGATATACGAATATGAGTTTAANCGTTATTTGCATCTACACTCAAAGTACCACGCATTTAATAAGATAAGTATTTTATGATATACGAATATGAGTTTAAAGTAAATGAAAATAATATTGTTTTTTACCTTGGAGATGTTTCGAGAGGTTCTTTAGGGATTATTGGACGCCTATCAAATCCTACACAAACACATTGCAAAGAGCTATTCCGACGGACACTAGCTGGAACGCATGCGATGCTGGTACAGACTGCATTGTTAGTATCAAATTTCCTCTGAGGTACAAAAGACTCCTATGAGAAGGGAGGTGCGTATGGGCGTAAGTGCACTCCCCCTTGCCCCTTGTACGACTCAGCCTGCTGCAAGGCGTGCTTAACGCGAGGGACATGTGGCAGGTCGTGTTTATCTGCTCAGAGGCGCGACTCAGGGCCTGTATTTCAATCAGCGGCCGGGCGCCAGCGAATCCAGACGCTTGATTACACGTCCCTCTGGTAATTATTTACCCGGCTCGAGCCGTGAAAAGGGTTTTGTGAACGCGATTGTCACTGTGGCTCAGCCCGCAGCTGTAATTACTGTTGCTATCTACATCTTCGGCCTGTAGGGGCCGCTACAGCGTCGCCGAGGAGGGGGGCAGAGGGGCGTAATAATAATCCCCACCACCCCCCCCGGACTCTTCTCATCAACCATCACTCTCACATTTTTAGAAACGTAACAAGCTGTTGTCTCTCATTAGAGAGTCTGCCAGCTCTTCAAATCAATAAACAGGCACGATTCCCGGCAGTTATTGTTGCTCCCGCCCGCGTGCAGAAAGGGCACAAGTGAGGCGACGCAATCGTATACAAGCTATTGGCGATGGACGGAAAAAGGACGGGAACCTTTGTGGATAATTGACGGTCCGTGACTAAGACGAGGTCCCGTGACGAAGACGCAGCATCCCTAGGACGAAAAGCGGTGACGTAATCTCATACAAGAAATTAATGATATAAAAAGTACAAAAGCAAGAGGTAATTGACTCTCCATGTACAACTGCAATGGGAGTCTGACGTACNATATTAATGATATAAAAAGTACAAAAGCAAGAGGTAATTGACTCTCCATGTACAACTGCAATGGGAGTCTGACGTACGAAGGCGTATAGTGTCCTTATGTCGCTATTTAAGAACCGAAATACGATGAAGAACTGTTTTACATTCTTTGTAATCGTACTACATACTTAACATATAAGTTACAATAACCAAATGCACAGTTTTTAAATGCAGTCTTCAACAACATCCTCTGTGACAAACACTCTCCATCAAGAATATTTAAAATTACTGGAACACACAGTGGTTGATTGTGCTATTGGCAACTGTTAATATATTAAATGATGAAAATAAATATATAAATGTTTACGTTTTCTATTCAGCACAGTAAGCTGGCTGGTCTTATCTCACTGGAACGTTTTGCTGTGCAGAGTTTAGCTTATAGTGATCATTCATAGTTTAGTTAAGTCCAAGATACGTGTCGCAAAATAACACTGGGAAGTTAAGACTGTGAGTAAATACCATCTACAGTATATGTATGTACGTAGGTAATAATATTTTCGGGAATTTGATATGGCATTTCTTGCTTCTTGTGAAAAAAAAATTACATTTTGTTTTTAATATACTTCTAATTGAAGTAAGCATATATATATATATATATATATATATATATATATATATATATATCATATTTAGAATTTTCAGTGACTGATGAATCAGCAAAAGAGAGTTCCATTAAATTCTTCGTCAAATATTTTGACTCTACATTATCTCTGCTAGCAGAATTAAATTCGAACTTTAAGTGAACCAATGTAGGATATACCCGGAACGAAGTAATTCAGTGGCAAGTAAAATTGCCAGTTATGCACAAATATATATTTTTAACACTTAATTATCACCTGATCCTCGGAATGCTAAGAATATTCAATCTCATGTTCCTTACACGGTAAGCAGAGTTCTGTAGACAAAGCATATCGAAAACATACTATGGGGAATAATTATTGTTTGTGACACTAATTTCAGATAAAAAGTTAGATAGCGATAGGGTTTTTGATTCAAGGACGAAAAGGATCATGTAACAAATAGTTCAGCACGAAATCAGATTAAAGCCTCGAGGTCAATAGGGAAAAAGAGAAAAGAGACGCAGATAGTTGTCGATATGGCAAAAAGGAAAGTTGACAAAAAATCGATTAAGAGACAGAAAATTATGGCATATATCCGTGNATAGTTGTCGATATGGCAAAAAGGAAAGTTGACAAAAAATCGATTAAGAGACAGAAAATTATGGCATATATCCGTGAAATAAAAACTGTAAATGAATAAAACGAACGAGAATAAAAAATAAAGATTCTGCTAGAATTAAATCTATAAGTATGATAGAAAGGAAAGGAATATAAAACAGTTTATCTCAGAGGGACGAATTGTATTCAGCAAAATACATCAAATGAAGATGTTATCAAGAAAAAAAACACTTGTGCCCTTAACAGTTCAGAACATTAAGAAAGCTGTAGACCTAATATAAATGAAGAAAGGCAAAGCATTTCCTCTAAGAAATATATACGCCGAGTTAACTATGCAACTCCATCGATACTGCATGACATTTTGGCCAAGATATTTAAAAAGTGCCTTACAGAGAGACAGTGCTAATNAATGCAACTCCATCGATACTGCATGACATTTTGGCCAAGATATTTAAAAAGTGCCTTACAGAGAGACAGTGCTAATGGGTGGATAAATAAATTATCATTTCTATAATAAAGATAGATAAATGACGAGATTGTGTTAACTAATGAAGAATATGTATAATAGCATATTTATATATGTTACAGGGCCATATCTTGAAGTTGGGAACAAGCTGGGGATAAAGGAATCAAAGAACAAAAACAGATTTTTGACCAAGACTTTTTGTTTGGATGAAATTTTTACCTTTCGAAAGCCACTGTAAAATAAGTGCGAGAGGATAAACAGCACATTTGGTGTCTGTTGATTTAAAAAGACTTACGACGAAATTCCACTAACTAAATTTTGTAAGCTGTTAACCTAGCATGTGACAAATGTCGTGTTAATGATATATGTTTATTGTTGTAAAGAACTGTTATAGCAACGGTTCAAGTATGCTAAATGAAAAATAATATCTAATCACAATTCCGGTTATAAATTAACTCCAGCAAAATTGTATTTCCTAACCAAAGTTTATAAAAAANAATAATATCTAATCACAATTCCGGTTATAAATTAACTCCAGCAAAATTGTATTTCCTAACCAAAGTTTATAAAAAAGATACATTTACGGGAAGCTCTTAAAATTTTGAGAAATAAATATAGTGTCAAAGGTATACCATTTGGGGTNTAAAAAAGATACATTTACGGGAAGCTCTTAAAATTTTGAGAAATAAATATAGTGTCAAAGGTATACCATTTGGGGTGTGATATTTTATATGAACTACTCTGTACTTATGACGAGGTCATAGCGCATCAGGTGATAAGGAGAATTCAGACCTTATGTTTAGGAAGTTGAAGCAGGAATATGAAAAGTGGGATTTAACAATAATTTTGTAAATGAGTGAGTATTTCGAACTAGGAGATTACTAAGTGTAAGAGCAGTCAGATTGCCACTGATTAAATCGAAATTTTTAAGCTGTTGTTTATATAGGAGTCACCTTATTTAATGACGAAAACATTCCTGATTANACTGATTAAATCGAAATTTTTAAGCTGTTGTTTATATAGGAGTCACCTTATTTAATGACGAAAACATTCCTGATTAGGTGAACATCAGAATAGATTGAAGTTAAAGGGAGATACTAGAGCTTAACACTGTTCTGTGAAACAAGAGTATTACAAGAATAGCAAACCATATTATAAGAATGTAACTGTGTAGTGCATTGTCATGTAAGGGGCAGAAGTCAGGGAATGGAATAAACGTCGCTGGAATGGACCGGTTGTGCTTGAAATGGGCCTCTGGAGGAGAAGTGGTATCCCTGCACCACATACACAATGAACAATGAAAGTGAACATGTATGTGGGAAATTCCATAGCTGACACAACTGAAACTAAACTTTCACTATAGTAAGGTCATTGAGTAATAACGGAAGTGAGCAGATGGTCTCAACGTACGTGGAAGTGAAACCCTTAAGATAGAAGAAAACGTTAGAAACCACTTATAGTCCATTGTTAATCCCACCACATCAAGAACTACAAGGATTCTTCTTTTGAGAGCCAACAAGTATTTCCATCATTACCTCTTGCTGCATCGCATCGGTTGTTACTGATTTGTCAGGCGATTATGACGAGACAGTTAATGCTAATGATGGAATGAGAGATTTACANGCACAAACATTCAACATGGGTGCTGGAGTCAGTCACATTATATATTCAATGATTTTATTAATTTGTTTGATTTAAAAAAATTTCTTTTTTCGATTTTAGAAACTACGTTTATTGTGGTCAAGGTCAAGACTACTGGCATCGAACATGGGTGTCGGAGTCAGTAATGTAATATCTTCCTAAAATTTTATTAGTATACTAGCAAACCGGCCCGGCTTCAAAGAGGTACAATTGAGTTTTACAGCGATACACTAATAAATAAATTGGGAAAAGACAATTCATTTATGTGAAAACAGAATTATAAAATTATACTATGTTGGTCTTGGTTTTTAACTGATTACTGAATCCCGAAAGGAAGGAAATATTTTTTACTCGATAGCAAACAAATAGGGTAATGTTTTTGAAGTGTATCTCTGCAACAATAACTTAGTTACCACATTTCCACTTTCCAGCAGTGATNGACAATTCATTTATGTGAAAACAGAATTATAAAATTATACTATGTTGGTCTTGGTTTTTAACTGATTACTGAATCCTGAAAGGAAGGAAATATTTTTTTACTCGATAGCCAAGAAATAGGGTAATGTTTTTGAAGTGTATCTCTGCAACAATAACTTAGTTACCACATTTCCACTTTCCAGCAGTGATNCAAATAGGGTAATGTTTTTGAAGTGTATCTCTGCAACAATAACTTAGTTACCACATTTCCACTTTCCAGCAGTGATGTATGAAAATCAAAACGTGAGTTTAATCAAGTTGTAGGTTTAGAAAAAAGTGTACCTAGGTACTACATTTTGCGCTTGGCTGAGAGATCTTAATCGATAAACAAAGTTAAGTAACGCTCCCAGTGGCACACATTTGGATGGGTGACAGTTTAGTGGCATAACATGAGCGCTTCCGGGCTTCGGAGGGCACATAAAATATTTGTTTCCGGTTGTTATCGATTGATAGCAGTCGTTAAGCCATTTGAGAGGTCCTTGGGCAGCCTGATAAACTCTGACACCAGAGGAAAATATTATTTCGGTCACGTTCCCAGTCATTGCAGAATTACGTTTTGTTGTTATTCCACAGGAACCGTACAATTTTCCGGAAAAAAGTATCCTATGTCCTATTCCAAGATCTAACGTATCTACATAGAAAATTTCATCAAAATCTGTTCAGCCGTGAGGGAACTGAGTGGTAACAGACATACACACAGACTTTCGCATTTATAATATTAGTAAGGATAAAGATAAGAATTTAGATTTTTACAATTTTTTTTCGGTTTTTAGTTTTTAAGGTTTTTGGAGCTAATGTTAGGTCGTCAAAAACCAACATTGCGGCTGAAGGACATCAATGTAAGATTTTTCTCGATTTTAAAATTAATTTTTTTNCGTCAAAAACCAACATTGCGGCTGAAGGACATCAATGTAAGATTTTTCTCGATTTTAAAATTAATTTTTTTTGTGTTTTCTCGATTTTTATGGTTGGAAGGACGGAAGGTAGGGGCAGGTGTTGATGGTTAGGGTGATAGGGTTGAGGAGGAGAAGGGTGGGTTAACATTATATGTTCCTCGATTTTTAGCTTTTGTTTGCGATTTTTATCGATTTTATAATAATTGCTAGATATTTTTTGAGGAGAGGGGGTGAGGTGAAGGTTGTGGGATGAGTGTGAGATTGATGTTATATGTTCTTTGATTTTTAGAATCAAGTTTTCGATCATGTTTGATATTATTATTGAATTTTTGTGGAAGTGGGTGGTTGTTTATGGTGGTCGAGTGAGTGTGAGGTTAACTTTATATGTTCCTGTGAGGTTAACTTTATTTCGTATGTTCCTCGATATTAAGAATTTATGTTTTCTATATATTTTATAATAACTTATAGGGGGTGGGAGTGAAGAGGGAGTGAGTTGAGTGTGGTGGGATGAGTGTGATGTTAACCTTACATGAACTTCGATTTTTAAAATAAATTTTTTGATTTTTTTTGCGATCATCCTGGAATATTTATGACTTGGTGTATTTTGGCGAGGGAGCATGTGTTTGGTTAGTGTGGTGGGGCAAGTGTGAGGTAAACGTTATATGTTCCTGGAATTTTAATTTTTTTTTCTATTTTTCTCGATTTTATAATCATTGTTAGGGGTTGGAGAGGAGAGAAGCGAGGTAATGGCGGTGTAATGAGCAATGGGTAGGGTTGTATAATGTTATATGTTCTTCGAATGTTTAGCATTTTTTTCCATTTTTAGCATTTATTTATAATAATTGCTTGGGGCAGGTGGAAGGGGGTGAGGCGAGCTTGGCTAAGGGTGAAGTGAGAGGGCCATGTCCGCTGATCCTCAGCGAGTCTCCCAAAGTGCTCCAATGGCTCGAAAATTGCCTTTCAGGGGCTCGTTTTTGCAAATGGGGGGCTATGTGCTTTTTTGGATGGGAAAACAGGAAGTTTTCAGGTAAAAAGAGGAATTTTGAGGGAGAAGGGAAATTTTCGGTGAAGTTCTAGGAATTGTAAGTGTTTTTAAGGGAAAACGGTAAATTTAGAAAGAAAACTGAGGAAATCCAAGATGGCGGAATCCAATATGGCAAACGGCACCACAGCACTCAGCCCTTGCCATTGAACATATATTTTCTATATACTATTACCAATTATTCCACCCCTACCCCTCAATATATTCTCAAATAGAACTAATTTCTATTCGGAACTGTTAATTTTTGCCAGCAAAATTAATATTCACCCATGCTATTGCTACTTCTACTAGGCATTTTTAAAATGCAAAACTCAAACAAAAATATTTTATCTGCTATTACTGTTTCAATTCTCGCTCGTTAACGTAAGTAGCGAAATTATTAAAGGATTTATGGTGTTTAAGAACTTTAAGAGTTATATTGAACATCACACTCACACGGCATACTAATGTCAAAAAAAACAAATGATTGGATACTTCTACTACATTAGGGAGTGTAACTAAATTTTTTTGGATGCAATTTAATTTTTTGAGCGCATGTGTGGGGATGTGTGTGTGTTGGAGGGCTGGGGGCGGCTGTATGGATAATCTAAGGGGTCTTCTCTAAACGTTTCTGGAAGTTATTGTATCCACCACCCTAATATCATTCATAATGTCACTTCGCCATTTAAATTTCCTTTGTCAATACACACAGTTTTCTACACTGCATTTTTTTTACAATTGTTTATGTCATATACTGTCCTAGCTGTGAATGTTTGGGAATGGGACGTCCCTAATTCCAGAGGCCGAGCAATGTTTGGTCCCACAGATTCGTATTAGAAATGTGACCTGCCCTGATAAATTGCGGACGTAATCATTAATATTGCTCTGCCCCCTCTCCCCTTCCCTTACACCGAGTTGTATTGAGCTCTTGACGTGGTGTGTTGGGACTTGGAAGTCAGTTAAGTAAAACAACAGCGGTTGCACTGGGCAGGGTTCTAACCCACGCCGTCCAGAATACGAGACCAGTACGCTGCCACTCAGCGATACAGTACGCAACGGAAGTTTTGGAGGAGGAACCTTTCTTCTTGGTTTTCAGTTCCCGTCGCAAGCGAATTCTAATACAACTTCTGGTAATNAAGTTTTGGAGGAGGAACCTTTCTTCTTGGTTTTCAGTTCCCGTCGCAAGCGAATTCTAATACAACTTCTGGTAATGTGTGTCCCTGCTCCCCACCTATCACGCCACACACAGTTAACCGTTTGTGTGAAGATTTATTTCGATTATCTCTCCACATATGATGGGAAAATACCTGCGGCGGTAACATCGACAGTACTTACGACTGTGACTAAGGAGAATGCATAGTAGTGTTCACTTCTACGTACTTACAGGACCAAGGAGGTGACAGCCATAACGCGGTGGCTTATTTCAGAACCTGCAGAGTTAAAGGATGGGCTCTTACATGTTAAATGATATTAGTCATGTCCCGGACTCATTTTACGGTATCGCTTTCAAACGAAACACGCTTTGTTCATTTTCTCCCAAACCACATTTCTACAAAAAAATGTTTTTGTTAAATTGGTTTTACCCTGGATACTGAGGTTAAATAAAGATTTATAGACTCTACAAGAACATAATATCACTAACTCTTATTAATTGGCCCCTACTCGCTGTCTTGTAACATNTAAGATTTATAGACTCTACAAGAACATAATATCACTAACTCTTATTAATTGGCCCCTACTCGCTGTCTTGTAACATGGTTCTTCTCTTCAATGGGATCACAGTGTTGGTTTTTTGTTTTAAAGCGACGTTGTTAAAGGTAGCTGAGGTAATCCTAAAATAATATAACATTTCCATCCGATCAGCAAGTCCAACACTACAGCTAGTTCAGATGTGTATCAGAGAATGCCTACTGTCACATTAAAGGAACCGTCACGCTATTTTGTCTGTGTGCACTTAGTTACTCTGTGGGATAAACAGGTACAGGATATCTGAAACGGCTTAGGCAAGTACAGCTTAACTCTGTTTATTATTATGTCATTATGTGTTCGTTCGACGGGCGTACCTCGTTCGCCCGTAGCGCTTCTGCAATTATATGCCACGTACACGCAAAACCGTACAGGGAAAATGCGGTAGAGAGCGTTAGCGAGATGCGCAGTGGTCACTACTCCGTCTTCAAACATTTGACTGCTTTTCTGCCGATAGCACTGTCAATAACAACGTGGTTAAGATGTTAGATTATGACACTATTTATGCAGTTGTACAGTTACTATAATCTAGTTTTAAAGTAACTAGTATATATACATATTAAAGTACGTTATTCACATGAAAAGTTTGTTCTGTCTATAATCAAAACGTAATCAAACGTGTTCACGTTTGATGACCATGAGACTTCCACAGTTGTACTTGCGATGGCCNGTCTATAATCAAAACGTAATCAAACGTGTTCACGTTTGATGACCATGAGACTTCCACAGTTGTACTTGCGATGGCCGAGTCAGCGTTGCGCATATGCGTACAAGACAAAAGATTGTCTACCTCATCTTTAGTCTGTGCGAAAAAAATGTGCTGATAACGACACCTTCAACTCTACAGTGCTTACAATGTTGGCCACTGAGAGACGACAAACACAATGGATGGATGGTTTTTCAGGAACGCCTACGAAGTAGGCCACTTATCGATCTCTGCAGCCGACTAAGTTGCAGCTGTCTGGATGGCGTTAAGTTTCACAACTAAGTGCGCAGAGGTTACATGGAATTGCGATTTATTTGTTACCGACGTAACTATTCGCTTTGATTGGCTGTAAAAGGCTCTCGGAACGGATTTCGGGTTTGATTGGCTACAGCGTGTTGCAGATGGTCCTCTATTGGCTGGGTTGCCGGCTGGTGAGAGTCAGTTACTTAGAGCGACCAAGAGACTAGCCAGGAGCACCAATTTGCATTAAATGTTTTATAAGTTATAACATTACTCGGTTCAAAGATTACCATATTTTTTTTTCTATTCTGGTAATCTGAATACTTTGGTGAGAAAATGAAAGCAACTTTCATAATTGAAGCGCCTGACAAAGTTGCTGCTTGGGTAAGACCAAAATCTACCCGCGAGTTTACAATAGTGAATGCTTCGTCAGCTTCAAATACCCTCACTTGACAAAATTTAGAATTTTCATACAGTTAATTAAAGTGTAATTAAACTTTTTCCAGCAAGTCTTCTGTGACGGCCACTAACTATTTCTCCTCTGTTTACTTATCTATTATATGACTACAATGTCCAGTGTTATTAAATTGCTCATCAGAAAAGTAATCACCCACGCAAGAAAGGGAATGCCATGTGCCCTTACACGCTTTTTTGATGACTATTAATGAGATACATAAATATTAAGTAGTGTTGCGTCGTGCATGCAGCCTGTGCACGTAATCTTTGCACTCTTTGAATAAAACCTTTGAAAATTCACCCCAAGTGTGACATGTCTGATATTTTTCCTAGATAAATAATGTATCACGATGGTTCACTGTTAACATTAAGGAAATTCAGGTTTTGTTAAATTGAATTCTAACCTATATTTTGTGAATACATTATGCAGTAATATGTGCGTGTATATATATATATATGCTATAGTAATAACAGAATGTATTTAAAACAGCAAATGAGTTATGTTGGTAATAACTAATAAGAAGAAGTAGTTCCTTTGTAGAATATTTATTAACTGAGAAGTTTTTTTACGTCGCTTGTAATGTAAACGTTTCTTAAGGCAATATTAAGTTTTTAATAAATGCAATTAAAGTATCCTTAAGAATACAGAANCTTGTAATGTAAACGTTTCTTAAGGCAATATTAAGTTTTTAATAAATGCAATTAAAGTATGCTTAAGAATACAGAAGTGAAACAGTTATATTGCGAACTCCAGCCACACATGTCAACAAAATGGCGTCACCGGCCAGTAACGTGTTGGAACGTCGTTCTCCAACCAGCGCCTGGTAACTTACTTGCCAGCCAGTAGCATCTTGAACCTTGTCACAGGAAGCCATAGCCCTGGCTAACAGATCTTCCTCCGACTCAATGGGTGTGTCGTACANGTCTATAATCAAAACGTAATCAAACGTGTTCACGTTTGATGACCATGAGACTTCCACAGTTGTACTTGCGATGGCCTAGTCAGCGTTGCGCATATGCGTACAAGACAAAATATTGTCTACCTCATCTTTAGTCTGTGCGAAAAAAATGTGCTGATAACGACACCTTCAACTCTACAGTGCTTACAATGTTGGCCACTGAGAGACGACAAACACAATGGATGGATGGTTTTTCAGGAACGCCTACGAAGTAGGCCACTTATCGATCTCTGCAGCCGACTAAGTTGCAGCTGTCTGGATGGCGTTAAGTTTCACAACTAAGTGCGCAGAGGTTACATGGAATTGCGATTTATTTGTTACCGACGTAACTATTCGCTTTGATTGGCTGTAAAAGGCTCTCGGAACGGATTTCGGGTTTGATTGGCTACAGCGTGTTGCAGATGGTCCTCTATTGGCTGGGTTGCCGGCTGGTGAGAGTCAGTTACTTAGAGNTTTGATTGGCTACAGCGTGTTGCAGATGGTCCTCTATTGGCTGGGTTGCCGGCTGGTGAGAGTCAGTTACTTAGAGTGACCAAGAGACTAGCCAGGAGCACCAATTTGCATTAAATGTTTTATAAGTTATAACATTACCCGGTTCAAAGATTACCATATTTTTTTTCTATTCTGGTAATCTGAATACTTTGGTGAGAAAATGAAAGCAACTTTCATAATTGAAGCGCCTGACAAAGTTGCTGCTTGGGTAAGACCAAAATCTACCCGCGAGTTTACAATAGTGAATGCTTCGTCAGCTTCAAATAACCTCACTTGACAAAATTTAGAATTTTCATACAGTTAATTAAAGTGTAATTAAACTTTTTCCAGCAAGTCTTCTGTGACGGCCACTAACTATTTCTCCTCTGTTTACTTATCTATTATATGACTACAATGTCCAGTGTTATTAAATTGCTCATCAGAAAAGTAATCACCCACGCAAGAAAGGGAATGCCATGTGCCCTTACACGCTTTTTTGATGACTATTAATGAGATACATAAATATTAAGTAGTGTTGCGTCGTGCATGCAGCCTGTGCACGTAATCTTTGCACTCTTTGAATAAAACCTTTGAAAATTCACCCCAAGTGTGACATGTCTGATATTTTTCCTAGATAAATAATGTATCACGATGGTTCACTGTTAACATTAAGGAAATTCAGGTTTTGTTAAATTGAATTCTAACCTATATTTTGTGAATACATTATGCAGTAATATGTGCGTGTATATATATATGCTATAGTAATAACAGAATGTATTTAAAACAGCAAATGAGTTATGTTGGTAATAGCTAATAAGAAGAAGTAGTTCCTTTGTAGAATATTTATAAACTGAGAAGTTTTTTTACGTCACTTGTAATGTAAACGTTTCTTAAGGCAATATTAAGTTTTTAATAAATGCAATTAAAGTATGCTTAAGAATACAGAAGTGAAACAGTTATATTGCGAACTCCAGCCACACATGTCAACAAAATGGCGTCACCGGCCAGTAACGTGTTGGAACGTCGTTCTCCAACCAGCGCCTGGTAACTTACTTGCCAGCCAGTAGCATCTTGAACCTTGTCACAGGAAGCCATAGCCCTGGCTAACAGATCTTCCTCCGACTCAATGGGTGTGTCGTACAACAGATCCGTTATGAACCTCCACAGGTAAAGGTCTAGCGCATTGAGGTCAGGAGAGCGTGCTGGCCACGCAATAAGCCCACCTCTTTCAATCCACCGAGCGGGAAATTTCATGTTGAGGTGATCACGTACAGCCCTTGTGGAATTATGAGGGGCGCCGTCGTCTTGAAGTCACGTACGTTGCCGGGCCGCGAGCGGCACATCCTCGAGGGCATCTGGCAACGTTAATTGCAGGAATTGGCAGTACATGCGCCCAATAAATCGTCGCGGCATCAAGTACGGTGCAACGAGATGACCACCCACAATGCCCGCCCAGTTATTCAGAGAGAATCTGGGCTGGTTGGCTGTGATGAAGTTTGCGCGAGGAATGGTGTCGTCCCAGATGTGGCTGTTCCTGCTGTTAAAATAACAGTCTGTCGTGAATGTCGCTTCATCAGTAAACAGTACAAAGGAAGCGAAATGAGGAACTACTGTGCAATGTTGCCATCTCTCAGGGAGCCGGCGGGCATCTAAGGCCACTCGCTTGAAGGACCCGCCAAATTGTGTGGCAGTGGCATGTGCATCGCCATTAAGGGGCCCGTCTACCTGGCGCATGAACTGCGAGCAAGTGAGTTTGAAACACGTTTTTTTAGAGAAACCATACTCCCAATGTGCTGGTTTACGAAAAGAGCACACACTTCAGACTATCATGTCTGTCGATTACGATTTCTTGAACATAATACAAATTAGAAACGCCATTTTGGAGCACTACTACATAGCTAAAAACGTCTATTTCAAAACTCAGTAACTCAACATGTTGATCAGATTCATACAAATGTACTCAAGGAACCTGCACTAAACTTTGCTACAGCCTTTCCACCAAAACATACAGGGCCATCACCTAAAGTTCTATAGATAGACGCAGCACGACGAGAACACTGCACGACAGTTCAGAGCTCTGCCCGCTTCTCGCCCTCAAACGCGTAAATCATATCCAGGTGGCCAGGACCCTTAAGGGCAATATTTATAAACCAATCTTGTCAAGGTACAGGAAACATCTCAACAGATTTTTCTAAATACAACTTCTTTTCCTCGTGTGATTCGTTTCACTTCTGTAAACGTAATCAATGTTCCCTCGTTATTCAATAATATTTGTCCCACGTGGAGAAATACGGATATAACTGAAGAAACACAAACTCGATAAGAACTGCGCAGTAGTACTCTGTGTGACGTCAATCTTTGATATTTAATGTACAGTCACGAAGTTGGGTTTCAAAGACTTGTAAAAAAAATCAAAATGAACGGGATTTCAGTAGCATATATCAGTTTAAGCTTGGACCCAAGTTCCTATAGTTAAAATATTATCGTTATAAGTAAAACTAAAATATTTTAATTAACATATTTAAAATAAAATCTAACCACTTAAATAAAAAATAAAAATAGTGTCATGTCTTTTAACATTGATGAATACAAAAAAAATTCATAAAAATTATTTGTAAATTTTAATATGTAACATTCATTGAACCTTTATTTCGTAATAATTCAAATGGGTACCATAATATTTTTAATATTTTCTCTTAAATTTAATTTTGAAATTTTTGTTGTAACATTAATTTTTAATTCGGCATTTATATATATATATTTATATATCATGCGTATACATACGTAAATATATATCTATATATTCGATATTAATTGATTCGGAAAATAATTTAAAATTGCCAATTAACTATGTTACATTTTAATTTTAGATATATATTTTAATTATATAAAAAGTGGTCCAAGCTTAACCTGAAATATACTATTAATACTGAAAGGAATGTTTTCTCAACATTTCTGTTGTGGAGCGACTCCAGGGGACGTCGACGCCGTCCTTCACACCTGTCTTCACGCACCCTCTCCAGCGCGGGGCGGACGAGACGAGGGGAAACAATGGCCGGTGTGTTGTCGATGCCAGGGGGAGGGCCGACACGCCAGGAATTAATTAAAAGCAGCCCCGTCATCTCCCACATAATTAATTCAGACCTGTGAGTCAGCAATTAACGAGCACCTCTTAGGCCATTGTTGTGCTTCTCGCATGTTCGCGAGGCAGGTTCCACCGCTTCTCGTCAAAACGTTCCCCTTCGTAGTGACAAGTAGGCAGTTCCCATGTGTGCGAGCGAGTGGAGAGATTCCCGAATTCCTGATAGTGGTTAGACTACTCGCCTCACATCTAGGTGAACCGTGTTCGATTCCCGGCAGGGTCGCTCCCGGATTTTCGCATGTGGGAATCGCGCCGGACGATGTCGCTGATCGGCGAGTTTTCTCGGGGATCTCCCGCTTCCCCTACCCCTGCGTTCCAACGTTACTCCATACTCACCACGCTTCACTCTCACCTGCTCTCAAAACCTCGCTGTTAAGAGCTGCCCAAATCTCTTCAATCACTTACCTTAACTCCAAACATTATTAATTTGCACCAATAGTAACACAAAATTCTATACACTTATACCCGGAAAAGTATTTTATATAAAATAATTATGTTCGAAGTTGCGGCAGAAGTAGCAAATAGAGAGGTTGTGGCCAGAACCGTAGCCGGCTGCCGCGTTCTTGCCATTTTTCTTTTCCACTCAAATTTTTCATACTTTTCACTCAAAATTTCCCTTTTTCCCTTTAAAATTTTCAATTTTTCTCAAAAAAAGCACCGATCCCCCCGTTGCAAATACGATCCCTTGTAAGGCACTTTTCGATCGATCGGAATGCTTTGGGGGGATAGTTTTCGAAAGCAGAGTAGTGGCGGTCATAAAGGTTTTATAGCCATTGGGTATGCCACATCGATACACTGGATCCAGGGTCGGAGCCACAGCTGACTGTCAGCCATCTTGGTTCTGTAAGCCATCTTAGCCGCCATGTTGGATTCAGGTGACCTTGACCTTGACCCCATGACTTTAAATAACCTTTAACCCAAAAAATTCCAAAAAATTCCCAAAGATCCCAAACATTTCCAAAAAACCCAATTACTTATGAAAATTGCTAAAACATTTATTTAAAAATATTTAAAATAATATTAAAATTTTTATTTAAAATACTTAATTTCCACCTGTCCCCTTTGCCAGCTCCACATCAAGCAGACTACTGACCCTCTTCCAATCAATTACATTGTCTTAACATTCCCCTCCTCTAACAATGTTTCTCATTGGTTAATAAGTCACCAGTCCTCCACCCCCTCATCATTCAGGTTTTAATTTTAAATACCTATATGGCGCTAGTGTAATAATCTACCCACTAGGCGAGCTGGCGATTTAGCCACAAGGTGACAGCCATATTTGTTTATGTTTTTGTGGTATAGGTTGTGCTGCCGGTGCACTCCATACTGGATTCTATTGTCAATGTTTAGGTACTGCTTGTTTCTCGATTATGCAGCCTGCTATCGGCCTGTACCGAATGGTGACATTGATCATTCCTGCAAAGCACATACATTGTCATATTTATTTATTTTTGTTTTATTTTTCAATATATTTGTATAACAAATAGTTTTTATGTAAAGTAGGGGAAATTTAAAATAAATAAAACTCAACATATATATATTTTAAAACATATTTTAATTAGCAATGCACAAAAAAAAAGTTTATTAATTGCAATCATTTGTGTTCACCACTCGATGTCCGCATCGTCGATTGAGCACATGTAGGGGTGAAGACCGAAATCGACGATACTGCTGAGCCTATGAAGAAGTGAAAACATGATGATGTACAGACAGATCGGGAGGATAGATCGGATGTGGATTTACCACACAAGTAAAAAGTACGGAAGAGAGTCTTCAAACCCGATGCTCTGGTTTGCCGGTACTTACGATCGAACACATCTTACAATAATGATACAACATATGGTGTATACATGCGTAATGATAAATTGTTCCTCGGTGCTGATGAAATATAGTTTCTACTGGATTGAGATTATCCAATTACAAGACACATGCAATCCCCAGACTATATGAACTTCTAATTCAGAAGTAGCCCCGAGAGTTTACAGAATTGGGCCTGCAGGATTATAAGACATTATTTGAACTCATGCATGCACTTTACCAAGATAGAGATCCCGAGACAGGTATTTATAGGGACAAATATCATGAAAAAAACTGTCTTTCTCGCAGACTTCTTCAGCGGCCTAGCACTGAAAAGAAGGGAAGGTTTAAATAAGATAGGTGACACGAACGCCGACTACGTATTCTGGGATGACCCGAACGAGCTGGTCGATATAATACGACTACTGCTCGCTTTGCAAATGGTCAGAAATTACTCACACACTAAAGAGATAATTTCGATAATCAAATAACTGAAGGAGGGAGACTAAATATAATGAGTCGATTGGGAATCGCCAATGAACTTCACGCATCTGCGATATGCAACTACCGTCACTGCAAGGTCGTGATATGTGGGATGAACGACCTTTTTCAAGCCGATCTCGTCGAGATGATACCATATGCTCAGGTCAACAAGAGCTACTAACACATGTTCACTGTCTTCGATGCATATAGCAAATTCACCTGCGCGAGGTATGTTAAGTCGAAGAATGCACACGATGTCACCAAGGCCATGGCAGATGTATTGCACGAAGGACGCATCCAGACTAATCTACAAACCGACCAGGAAAAGGAATTCTACAATGCAAAGTTCAAAGTACTGATGAAGAAACATAACATAAATTATTATTCCACATTCAGCAATCTCAAATCTTTTATCGTCGAGAGGTTCGACAGGTCTCTGAAGGGAAAAATGTGGATGCATTTCTCTGCGACTGTCAGCTACAAGTGGCTGACACTACCACCGAAACTCGTTCACGAGTATAATTTTACAGTTCATTCTACCACTCATATGAAGCCCGAAGACATCAAGGACGACTCCCTGCTTCGACCATTGTACACTGACATGAAAAGGCGGGACCCATGCAAGACTAAAGCCAATGTTGGCTTTCTGGTGCACATCTCCATACAGAAAGTCATTTTCGAGAAAGGGTTCACAGCTAATTGGAGCCCTGAACTCTTTCGTGTGAGATGTATACGCAACTATGCTCTGAGGACCTACTTCCTCAATGATCTGAATAATTTTTCCATAAATGACGGATTCTACACAAAGGAGATCCTGATCTACAAAGTTTCCAGATGTGTATTTGGTTCGAGAAGGTGCTGAAAATGCATAATGGAGGGTCGTATGTCAAGTGTTGGGGTTTTTCCCAGCCCATTACATGTCCAGGGTCAACGATACTGACATCGAGTGGTGAACACATAATATTTCAATTAATAAACCTTCCTTTGTTTTACATTTTGTGATGTTACGATAGTGTGAAGAGGCCTTAACTCGACGGCCTGCCTGAACATGCCATCACTCATGCGCAGTAATAATGACAGCCAGTTGCAGCAATCGGACTCGCATTTCCCAAACCCCAGTATGCAGGAATCCCCTCTACCAACCAAGGAATCAGGCCATGTTGCATTATGCCATGCCAATATGAGGGCAATGTATGGCGGCGTCAGGGATCTTTCTCCATGTGACGCCGGTCGAGATTGACATCACAAGAAGCCCGCTGTGCCGACCGCCGTATCTCGTCATACTTCATCAGACTTCGTATACTTCTCAAGGTGGGACAATCACAATATCCAATCGTGGCTCCCAGTAAGATAGTTGGTGTAGTTAACTTAACAATGCTCCCCCGACCTTATAGTGTTTTATGTACTCTCCAGGTAATTTATTATGTAACCATATAGTAACCTATATCTTATTATATTTATTTACCCCACATGCTCTACCATCATGAGATTCCCCCAACCTTAACAAGTACGGATTTACTACAATATAAACAAAGTATAACAATACATTACCAAATAAGATTAACTTTTAAAAAAAGGTCGTATTTAATTTATTTCAAAACATTCCACCTTTAAATAAAAATTATTTTAAATCAAAACAAATGGAAAAAAAATAAAACAAAATTATTAAATATGACAATTTACGGTTACTATTCGGTACAGGCCGATAGCAGGCTGCATAATCTAATAAATATAGAACTACCTAAACATTGAATATAAAATCCAGTATGGAGGGCGCCGACAACACAACCTATACTTTAAAAACATAAACAAATATGGATGTCACCTTGTCGCTATATCGCCATCTCGCCTGGTGGGTAAATTAATACACTAGCACCATCTAGGTGTTGAAAATGAAAACCTGAAATCCAAGACTGCCGACTTATTAACCAATGAGAAACATTGTTAAGGGAGAGGAATGTTAAGACAATGTAATTGATTGGAGCTAGGGAAGGAGACCGGTGGTAATGTAAGTTAAAAAAAAAAAATTTAAAGGTTATTTTTAAGTAATGGTTTACTATTTTTTTTATTAATTTTTATAATTATTTGGGGATTTTCTGGGATTTCTAGGATTTTTTAATTTTTTTTGGGTTCAACGTAACTTAAGGTCATGGGGTCAAGGTCAAAGTCACCTTGATCCAACATGGGGGCTAAGATGGCTGACAGAACCAGGATGGCTGACGATCGGCTGCGGCCCCGACCCTGGTTTCCGTGTATCGATGTATAATACCCTATTCCTATAAAACCAATATGGCCGCCATTTCTCTGCCCTAGAAAATGATCGCCCCAAATCCTTCCTATGGATCAAAAAGTGCCATTCGGGGGATAATTTTTGCAACTCGGGTATCGATGCTTTTTTGAGGGAAAAACGGAAAAATTTTAAGAAAAAAAAGGAAAATTTTAATGGAATTTTTTTTTTCGATTTTGAGGGGGAAAAGAGAAATTTTAAGGGAAAAAGGGAAATAAAAAGGGGAAAATTTTAAAGGATAAAGGGAAATTCCAAGATGGCGGTGGCTCGGCACCGGCTGCGGTCCCGTGTCCCGATGGCCACAAATTCTCTATTTTCTACTACTTGCGGCGTACAACGCCTGGAGAACAAGGCGGTGCGTTCATGCGTGTAATACTAGTTGCATATGAAGTAGGCGTGCGAAACTAGGAATGTTATAATTCAGTGTCCCGCGCCTACGACGTATGCATTTTTTCCTACTGGCATGATCGCAACGCCTTGTTCTGTAGGTGATGTGCACTGCAACTTTGAACACAATTATTTGATATAAAAATACTTTTCCGGATATAAGTGTATAGGGCTTTTATTTTACTATCGGTCCAAAGAAACTATGTCTGGAGTTTGGGCGCTGTGTTTCGGAACATTATGATTAATTAGAACATATGAAAGCATACAGATGTGAAATGTCTTGGCGGCTCATTTAACGGGGGCGTACGCAATCGCTGATTGGCCGCGCGAGTCTCAGCAACTGGCCTTATGGCTTATTATTTACTACGTGCAGCGAAACGTTCCTTATTGGCTTGGCTGCCAGCTGACAAGTACGTTACCGCGCGTTGATTGACCAACGTCGTTTTGACCAGTGCGGTCATTTGGACCCCTGTGGTCTAATGCATCGTGTGTCTTTATTTCGAGGGCGTAGCATAATAAAAACCTTTCTGTCTTTATTATCCGATACCTTTACGATAGTCCTGGTATGTTCATCAACAATTCATCTTTATTGTGAAAGCAGGGTACAGTAATTCTATAGCCAGTTGCCCTTTAGGAAATCGCCAGGTCAAAGTAATTATAAAAAACAAGTACGTAGTTTAGTATAATCTTGCTTTAGTATTAAAATATTTAAAATAAAATTTGAGACACTTTTAGCAAGTGTGCCAATACTTCGAACAGTTTGCATCATCTGCTGGGCTGAGTCCTAAATAATAATTCTTCTGTGCAAGAAGACAATGACTTTTTTATATTGCTATCAAAATGTCCACCGAAAGGAAGGGAGCAGCAATATTATCCGTCCCTTGAACTACATTACTGGCAGTACCCGGCAGTACAGGCAGTACCCCCAGTACCGGCAGTACCTCCTTAGTCTATTGATATAAATTAGCTGCTGGCTGGCACTGAGTTTCGTTTTATTACATCAAGTTAACGTCTAGCGGTGACTTATCTTCCAGTTGTCTGTTACCGATAATAAACCAGTCACTAGCCGTTCCAACAGGAGACTGGGGAGAGAGAAAATGGCGTCGGGTCTGGAATGTATGTTAGGAAAATGTCGATGACGAGTATTTACGTTATACGTATAGTACCTTTGATTTGCAGTACTCCCCTGTCTTATAATAGACCGTGAAAAACACACGTGGCGCTGCAGTGGCTCTGTGAATGCCAAATTGCAAACTAATGCTGTTTTGCGAATAAAAAAAAGCGTAGTTTACATTTTAGCGAGTATTTAAAAAATAAAAGGAATTGTTAAGTAGTTTATATCCTAATGTTATTCTACAAATTGCTACATTCCTCATATAATATTTCACTGATAAGTGGTATTTTTTGAATGCAGGAAATAACCACTTCTTCTTAGTTAAATTTTTACACATCGTGCTTGCTTTGAGAAAAAAGTTATGTTGAATCAAACAGAGTGTGTTTGGCGCAACCAAATTAATTGTTTGTATAGGGGCAAATAAATATTTTGTGGTTGAAACCAAATTATTTGGTTGATATTGTTTGATTGCTACAAACTAATATTTGATTTGTAAAACAAAAGATTTGTTCGGCTCTACGTACATTAAACAGTTTCGTTTAACATAAACGAACTGATGAGATGAAAGCAGGGGATTTGAACCCACATCAGCTGCGACGAGCGCTACGCTTGGGCAACCTCGGCTACAAGTGACTGCTGGAAAAAAGAGTGATGTTTTTAAATACATACATTTAAAATACTCTACAACGTGTAAAAATAAATGTTTAATAAAGTTTTACATCTTTCCTTTTTGTTCCCCGTTGAACCAACCAACAAACACTGTTACAATTCTAACTGCCACAAAATTTACAAACAATCTCTCGAGCTGTATTTTCGAACGAAGACAAACAAATGAGTGGCCAAACAAATATATACAGGTGATTCAACCAAGTCGTTTGTTGACAGTCTAATTTCTTTCGGCCCAACACAGAGTCAATGTTAATGCAATCGTGTAATTTGTTAGAGGAACAAAATTAATTGGTGATTTTTAAATTTTTGTGTACTGAACAACATATTATTTTGGGACAACTAAATATAATTCATATAAAAGGGCACACCGATTGCAAAAATTCAAATTTAAACAAAGACGTTCATCATCGTTGACAACGTAACTTCAACAGTTGAACTGGAGCAGGGAAATGCAATGTCGCCGACATGCGCTGAAGACGTACATCGGTCTACATCATCTTTAGTCTATGCTCCAGTAACTCCAACAGTCACGGAAATCTCGACTTCTTCCGTTAATCCAGCGACTCTTGAACGAGTGACGTAATGTACAACGTATCTTTCAGTCCGTGTCGTCTCAATAACGGGAAAAATGCCCCACCAATAAGCTCCTCCGACTCCCGACAATAGCGAAATTTTCTCCTCGATTCTGGCAGTCCCGTTTATTCCATTTCAGTGGTAGTTTGACAAATTGATACTAGTACAGTTTGATGTACATCTGCAAAATAACTTCGCGATAGCATTTACACTTACTGCATAATCTTAACACTTTGATGTTTACTCATGTTTAGTGGCAGCAACGACAAGCTAGAAGTTAATCGTAAGTTTGTTGTCTGTACGCTCCACTACGAGGACACCAAGTCTATTGATTTTGCATTCCCACTTACCGGCGTTCCATTCGCACAAAATTACGCCGGCCATGATAAGCAATCTTAGAAGTCTCATTATTGGCTAGCCATCAGCCAATGATTAAACGTAGTCGGCTCGACTGCAACCCGATTACTATTACTTAACACTATAAAAATTTCACAATAACCATTTTAACTAACAGAAAAAAATTTAATGTTTGGTTTTCGAAAATTAAAAAAGATATTTTATAGTTTACAAATAACATGTTCATAAAAACTAGCGAAGAAAGTGAATCATAACCGTGGGAGTTTTGTCTTCAAGGGCAGATAACTTGTCATAACACCGGGCAAAATTCCAAAGAGTTAATATTTAATTACTGTGTGGAGGACTTTTCGTGGGCTTGGCCGTCGACGTGGGCGAGGATTTCCCATGGAACAAGATGCCATGTGTGGCCGATCCCGTTTATGTGTTTCAACGAAGCTATAAAAGACGACTTGTCATAAAAAAAAAGTGGTGGTTTGGCACCTGTAATGCATTTCCCTTTTCTGACCATGTATTTCTCTCGTTCGTAAAAATCTTAAAATTAAAACTACGATTGTTACAATATTCTTACAAGTTGGGATAATATTTTTCTAACCACTACGAGCATGCGCAAATTTGAATTACCTCTACACAATGATCATAACTGCAATTACGTCATAATTATATCTTATTTCTAGAGAACTGCCAATTTTGCGCTGTTATTTCATGACATGCTGTAATCCATTGTCCTACACACGTATGCGAACACAGCCCATGATTTTATTAGCTGTGTGCCTTTGTAAGAAATCACTTACGTGTGCGACCGGTTTACAAGAGATTGGTCACACTACGGTTGAAAGTTTATAATTGGCTAGAAGGGTCCCTCAGGCGTGCCACGTTGGCCAATGGCGGCGCGAGCCCTAGGCAGGTTGCACTTGGCGTTAAAGCTGTGCGCATTCCCTAGGAAACTCTTCCGAACCTACTTTGGGTGTAATCTATCTTTCTGCTGATATCAATCAGAATTTCATGTATTCAATTATAATTTCAAGAATTAAATCTTAATATAATGTATTAAATTGTAATTTCATGCATTTTACATTAAACTCTGTAGTGGCCACTGGCTCGGGACAACGTTAACTAAAATATTTTTTATGATGTGTTCATCGTAAAAAAAAACATTTCCCATAACGATGATGTTTCATAAGGATTTGAGGGATTAAAAAATTACATTCCAACGAAATCACTGAACGTACAGTAATGAAACAGTGCAAAATTAACGTGGAACTCAAAAAAATTTTCTTTACACCTACAAATATTCAATGTGTGCACGGCGGGCGAGACAGCATATATACACACGATTGTCTAGCTCTTGCCAAACTCGCAACAACATGGGCCAGTCGATAGTGCCTACCGCTGCTACGATCCGCTCTCTTAGCTCTGCGATGCGATATTACGCGGCAACGGTGGGGCGTATACCCAATCTTCGATGTAACACCATAAAAACGAGTCACGCGTTGTGAGGTCCGGTGATGTTGAGGGCCCCAGCATAAGGTGCTGACTACGTGGTGCGAAATTCGAAAACACAGAATGATTTCTCAGCACGTGTAGAAGCCATTGCAGAATACTAAGGAATGTGAGCTGAACAACACACAGGCGTCACTGTGAGCGACGTCTAGTGGCAGGACTGTGAACTCGAGGCGTAGCACAACATACAAACAAACTGTTGCGTTACTAGTTCATTCTAACTGTTGTCATCAATGTACGTTACGTGGTTTAGTTGCAATACATTTCTGTAATCCTTCAAATCTTTATGAAACATGCTGTGTGTGCTACAGTACATACTGGCATGCACCCACCAGGCTAAGTTAGCAGAGAATTAATAAAAATAGTTCCAAGGCTTAACGTTGTGTTGGGAAGTGAAATCTGTTAATTTATCGCTACTGAAGATAGTCATTTTTTGTTTAGACGCATAAGAGCACGAATTTACATATTGCTTATACATTTTCTTTAGTAAAAAAATTCGGTTTCACTTAGGTGACGTATGAATAAAGTGGTCCATGGTCCATGACAATATTGATTCTACATTCAACGAAACGATACAAAATTACATCCTAAGAGAGGGTTTTAGAAAAGTATTAGGCTTCATTAACCGTGCACAGCCTATATTTATTCAACCCCTTTAAAAAATTTTCCTGAGTGTACCCGTTTACTCACGGCATGCTGCAGAATACGTCAAATCCCATTCGATGCTGTTCGCAGACAGAAACTTGTACACAAATAAGGAGATAGGGACCAGCGTAGCTGAGCGGTTAGCCTGCTCACCTCCCACCAAGGCGAACCGGGTTCAATCCCCGGCCGGGTCACTTCCGGATTTTCGCATGTGGGGATCGTGCCGGACAATCCCGCTGGAGGGGCGGGTTTTCTCGGGTATCTCCCGTTTCCTCCGCCCTTTCGTTCTGGCGCTGTTCCATACTCACCTCAATCACCTTCATCGGCTCTCAAGATCTCGCTGTTGAGAGCAGCTCAAATCTCTTCACACACTCACTCAATAAGGACATACTTTTT